>CM019700.1:28189365-28446865 GCA_009760885.1 Achatina immaculata
TAGATAGACAGACAGATAGACAGACAGACAGACCGACAGACAGAAGATAGATAGATAGATAGATAGATAGATAGATAGATAGATAGATAGATAGATAGATAGATAGATAGATAGATAGATAGATAGATAGATAGATAGATAGACAGACAGAATGAATGAATAATCTTTATTTTTCAAGGTTAAAGAATTGGGCACGCAGGCCCGTCTTACATTCTGCCCTTCATCACTCCACCTTTCATTCTTCCCACACACTTGATTTAGTACAAATATACAAATTAAATTAGGAAAAAAAAACATATCAAAAGAGTGTAAGATTTAACTACTACATTCAAAGTAAAAGAGAAAAAGTAATTAACCTAATAAAATAGCACTCACGCACACATACCTACGCAGACATATACATGAACAAAAATACATTGTAAATACAGATCTTCTAACATATGTTTTTTAAACAGACATTAAAATAATTTCTAACAATATCTAACAAGTTGCTTTTCTAACTATGTCATTTTAGTACTTGATGGTTGGCGAGTCACGTGTTGAGAGAGTGCTGGTTATTTTATGAAGGCATATAATTACAAGCAAGTAAATAATGAAACAGGTTTGAGTTAAAGGATGAAGTATTACCAATGGATTTTAAATGGTAGGGGAGGGTGTTCCAGAGCTGTACTGCAGAGTATGCAAGGCTTTTCTTGTACAGATCAATCCTGGGTTTAGGAAGAAGACAGTTTTTTAAACGCTGGCTATGTTTAGTATTATACGTAAACAGTGACCACAAGTAAGGCGGAGCATTGTTCGACAGAATTCTCTGAACAAACTTAACTTTGTTAAAAATGATTCTATTTTTGAAGGGTAGAATTTTGAGTTGTTTGTGTTGATCTACAGTCTGTACTGCGTGTTTGTCACAAATAAGATTTAATGCTCGCTTGTGAAGTGAGTGGAGCCTTTTTGTGTTTGAGACTGAGCATCCATCCCAGATTGTGGAACAGTAATCTAAGTGTGTTTGTATGTGTGATATGCAGTATATCTTTCTTGTGTCTTTGTGATAAAGTGTTTAATTTTGGCTAATTGGTAAACTTTCTGTGCAATCAAGTTTGTTAGGTTATGTATGTGATAATTCCAAGTTAAATGCTGATCAATGATGAGTCCTAGGGTTTTATGTTCATGAACATTTTCTACTGCCTTAGTCCCAGCACAAAGCTGTAGAGAAGTTTTTGTTGCATTCTGCAGTTTCTGTCTTGTAGTGATGAGCATGGATTTTGTTTTGTTGGTGTTTATCAACATACCATTTGTATTATTCCATTTAATCAAACTGTTTATATCATTTTGGACAGTTGTTTGTAGTTTATTGATGTCATAGTCACTATTGTAAACAGTACAGCCATTAGCGAAAAGATCACATGAAGAGTGCTTTAAATGTAGTGGTAGGTCGTTAATATAGGTAGCAAAGGGAAGAGGACCAAGAATGGAGCCTTGAGGAATACCGGTATCAACCACAGACGAGCCAGATATTTTGTTTCTAAAGCAAACTACTTGTTTTCTACCAGAGAGAAAAGATGTAATAAATTTTGTTAAGTCAGGGTGTAATCTATAGCCTTCCAGCTTTTTTGCAAGAATTTCATTATCAGTCATGTCGAAGGCTTTCTTGAAATCAACAAAGACAACACCACACAATTTGTCATCATTTATATTAGACAGCCAGCTTTCTGTCATTTTAGTTAATGCCGTGTAGCAGGAGTAATTTGGTCTAAAACCTGACTGACTGTCTATTAGTAGATTGCTTTCTTGCATGTGGAGCAGTGGTAACTTTTGTATATGCTTTTCAAGAGGTTTAGATAGTGATGACAGAATGGATATGGGTCTATAGTTTGAGAGGTCACTAGTCTGTCCAGATTTAAAAAGAGGAAAAACTTTGGCGAGTTTAAAAGCGTCAGGGAAATATTGTTTGTCAATGCACAAATTGTATAAGTACGTTAGTGTGTCTGTGATAACTGGTGCGGCGTAGCGTAGTATCTTGTTACTAATGTCATCACATCCTGCTGAGTTAGTGTTCTTTAAGGACCGGATATAGTTATAAACCTCACCGACTGTGAGGAAAGGAATATTAATTTGTTTTGGCTTTACACATTTACTGTCGCTGAAAGTTTTCAACACGCTCAGGTCGCAATTTGGGGTCGGTAATGAAGATTTTAGAATACTAATTTCTTCCCTAAAATGTTCACTGAAGTTAGTGCAAGTATGTTCACCATTAAGTGTTTGTGGTTCAGATTGATTCCTTTTATTTGCAAGATTATTAATTCCTTTCCACATTGATTTACTATCAGTTATGTCTTTCACTAAATTTCTGAAGTAATTTTTCTTTTCCTGCCTAATTAAATACTGCACCTTATTTCTAAGTGAACGATAGCTACTGAAATTTCTGCTTTTGTGAGCTTCATCCCGTTTCCTCATGAGTTGCAAGATATCAGGAGTTATCCACGGGGATTTTGTTACGTGTTTTACTCTCATTTCTTTGATGGGGACATGCTTGTCAAAAATATTTCGAAATATCTTGATCCAGTATTCGATAGCCTCATCTAGATTTGTTAACTGGAAAACGTACGTAAGAGGCGAAGCTTTTAGATCAGTTAAAAATAATTCCAAGTTAAAGTTTTTAAAGTTTCTATATTTGATGCTGGTATGTTTGTGTTTAGGCATTTTATACCCTTTATGTGACCACGTACAGCAGACCGGGTAGTGATCACTCAGCGACACATGAGGGACAGTACATTCAGTAATGTTTCCTGGATCAGCTACATAAATATGATCTATTAGTGTTGATGATGATTCAGTTACTCTAGTAGGTTTGTTAACAATTTGGGAGAAGTTGTAAGATGTTAAAATGTTCTTCCATGTAGGATTTGGCTGATTAAGATCTATATTAAAGTCGCCTAGAATGATTATGTCCTTGAATTTATAAGTTACAGCATCATCCATCATGGTCGCAAAGTGATCATACCACTCGGCTGAAGCATTTGGATTTCGGTATATAAAACTAATTAGAATTGGACTAAGATTTGATATTTTGATTTCTAGCATAATACATTCAATCTCTGATGTTTCCAGGTCTTCTCTTCTACACAATTTAATTGTGTTAGAAATGTAAACGACTAAACTTGTCTCTAGCTTCCTAGTTGGGTCGCGCCTGATCAAATTAAAACCATCTATTCTTATATATGGTTTTAAGAATAGATAGATAGATAGATAGATAGATAGATAGATAGATAGATAGATAGATAGATAGATAGATAGATAGATAGATAGATAGATAGATAGATAGATAGATAGATAGATAGATAGATAGATAGATAGATAGATAGATAGATAGATAGATACAAACAAACAGCGAAAAAATGTGACAAAAACTTGACAATGGCACAGAAAAATTACAAAATATGGTCACCACATACACAGCATGTTGTCGCAAACAATTTCTGTCAAGGTGGCTGTGGTAAATAACCACTGTTCCATTAACCACGGTCACTGTAACGGGCCTAGATAAACACTAAACGACGTTTGCCAAAAGCCTCAGCATGAATTATTCGAGTCCCATCACACTTCCGTAAAAGGTTCAGCTATCTGTAAACAACAAAGATTTTTTATGGAAATTATTATGAAAGACTTAAAACAAAAAAGATGTACTTGAATTTTTTGTATTAATTACACTGGCTAATTTTTGGCCATTTCGTTGCAAAATAAAGAATGAGCTTGGAGATTTAAAAGCTTTGCCACGTTCTGACCGTACGGATTAATTTACATAAATTTTGGAAATGGTTCATAATCCATGAATTACAGGTTCAGGTGAGTAATTTGTTTCCAAGTATGAAAATAAAGAGTTCATAACTCATTATGAGCTAGTATTAGAGCCTTACATGGTTAATTTATTGTAAATTATGGGCAGAGAAAGTTAATACACACAGAGTTAAATATCTGTTAGTGCAGCGCACAAAACGGTTACTCATTCATTCCTTTGCATGTCCCTTGCGGAACTTTGCCTCCCTAACAGCTCTCCTGTAGGCCTCTCAGTTGTGAACAAGATGACCTGCTGCTGATGCATCCATTTGCAGATCATCAACGATGTCCTGTAGCCATCTTCGCCTTGGTCTTCCTCTCTTTCTTTTTTCCCATTATGTACCCTTCCAAGACAGTCTTATCTAGATTATCATGACGTTTAATGTGTCCAAATTATTTAGGTTTTCTCTCTTTAATCCTCTTTACTAGCCAGCATTCTTCAATATTAAGTTCTTGTAGTATGGATATATTTGTTTTTTGTTTTTTTTTTGTGTCCATGATATTTGAAGAACTCTTCTGTAACATTTATATTCAAAGGCATTTATGTGTTTCTCAGCTGTTTTGTTAAGTGTCCAGGTCTCACAGGCATATGTTGCGATGGGAAAGATGCATGCCCTTAAAAATCTTATTTTTGTAGTTCTGTCTGTTCCTCTCCACAGCTTCTTTAGTTGTTTTACTTTCTGAAGAGCGATAGATCTCTTCCTTTTAATTTCCCTCATTGTATCTCCATTATTAGTTAGTAGTGATCCAAGATATTCAAAACTCTCGACCTCTTCCATTTTTTCCTCATTGATACATGTATCAGCTGCCTTGTTTGTTTTGTGAGTTGTCATCAATTTAGTTTTCTTCCCATTAAGATAGAGGCTTTGCTCTTCGCTGGTTTTACGGACTGACATAATTAGTTTTTCCATTCCTTTCTGTGTTGTGGGCAGTAATACTGAGTCATCAGCATATCTGATCTCTGGTATTTCATAACCTCCAATTGTTATCGCGTCGTAATATTATTTGTCACATCTTCTCTAACATTCCTCATATTTTCAGTATACAAATTCAATAAGTAAAGTGACAATATGCACCCCTGATTATGTCAAACCAAGTTATTGTCTCCTCCTGTACAGCCATCAGGATTTTGAAACGGTTTTTCACTTCTATGCCGTATTGTTCTGGTAAGATCAAAGCAGAGTGGCCTTGATCCCGTAACTGTCTTTTTTATCTTTATCTTCATGTCTGCTATTAATAACTCATGGTCCGTGTCACAATCAGCACCTGGTAAAGTTTTTCCTGATGTTATACTTGATCTCCACCTTCTTTGCATTAAAATGTAATCTGTTTGATTCTTGGTTTTCCCATCAGATGATGTCCATGTGTAAAGCCTTCTTGGATATTGTTTAAAAAGTGTGTTAGCAATCATTAGCTCATTTTCCGTGAAAAACAGCGTTAGATTGTCACTTGCCTCATTTCTACTGCTTTCCGAAGTTTACAGGAAGAAAGGGTTAATAATTAAATAATGGGGCACTAGTAGTTAATATTTTCATAAATTAGATGACTAAAGTTCAAGACTTCCACGACATACTGGCAGAACTGTCTTGCATTGCCAGTAAATAAAAAGTAGGACAGCACAGTCATGTATGCTCTGACCTTGAGAAATCGTAAACAAAGCACTTTTAGACGTGAGACAAAGCAAAATGACAAAAGAATTACCTGGAACTTGAATCCCGTACTCCGGTAGACACGAACAACGGTCTAGGCACGAGAGAACAGCCCATTAATCAACTTTGCCATCTAGCACCCCCATAAAAATGGTGTTTGAAAGCTACATCATCAGTGCCTGTCTGAACGAAACGAAAATCATGACACCCGGAAAGGAAACAAGGCCACGACACAGAAATTCTGTCGCTTAGATTCAGTCTCTCACAGATTACAAACTTAAGACACAAACGTAAATAGTTGTTCTCTGATGGCTAAACTGATTAATACGCTGTTCTCTTATGGCTAGAAGGTTGCTTGTGCTACCGGAGTACAGGGCTCTAGTCTCAGGTAATTCTCTTGCCATTTCTCTTTGTCTCATGCCTAGAAGTGCTGTGGTTATGATTTTCGCAGTTTAAACATACAAGAAGAAGTCAAATCAATTTGCATACCTTGGCAGCTACATAGACCAGGATGGTGACACTAGAAAGGAAGTTAGGATCAGAATTGCAAAAGCAGCAGAGATCTTCAAGAATCTTGAGAACATATGGAATTCAAAA
Source organism: Achatina immaculata (assembly GCA_009760885.1). Taxonomy (NCBI): domain Eukaryota; kingdom Metazoa; phylum Mollusca; class Gastropoda; order Stylommatophora; family Achatinidae; genus Lissachatina; species Lissachatina immaculata. Next base: position 28,195,443 of record CM019700.1, read on the forward strand.
GTTATAAGCACAAAAACCAAGTTAAGACTATTCAATTCAAATGTAATATCCACCCTCATTTGTGCATGCGAAAGCTGGAAAACAACTGGGGAAATAGAAAAGAAATTAGATTCTTTTGAAGACAAATGCATAAGGAAAATCTCGGCATCAAGTGGAGCGAATTCAAAATCAATGCAGAGATAAGACAGATGACTGAACAACAACCAGTCTCATGGGTGATCAGGAAAAGGAGATGGACATGTGTTGGTCACTTGATGAGAAGAAATGATCAGAGAATCCCAAAACAAGCTATCAGGTGGAACACAACAGGTCAAAGAAAAAGAGGCAGACCGCGTGAAACTCTGAAGAGGACATTGTTAAGAGAGGCCAAATTAACAGGCATAAAATCCTTTGATGAGGTTGAAAGACTCGCGGAAGACAGGAAAAATTAGTGAACTACTTTGCGAGCCCTATGTGACGTTTAACAGCACAGGAAGGATATAAGATATAAAATATAAGAAACATACAATACTGTGCTTTCTTATTTTACTGTAGGAAATCCTTGTTGTTTCCTATTTGCAATACATGATAAGCATGTTTATTTATACTGTCATAAAGGATGGGTCGTTTTTAATACTATTATAAGGTAAGGGGTGCGTGTTTTTAGTACGGCCATAAGCGGTAAGAGTTTTTGTTAATAATATCACAAGGAATGAGTGCTTTTGTTAATAATATCATAAGGGATGAGTGCTTTTGTTAATAATATCATAAGGGATGAGTGCTTTTGTTAATAATGTCATAAGGGATGAGTGCTTTTGTTAATAATATCACAAGGGATTAGTGTTTTTGCTAATAATGTCATAAGGGATGAGTGTTTTTGTTAATAATGTCATAAGCGATGAGTGTTTTTGCTAATAATACCATAAGGGATGAGTGTTTTTGCTAATAATGTCATACGGGATGAGTGTTTTTTGTTAAAAATGTCATAAGGGATGAATGTTTTTGCTAATAATGTCATAAGGGATGAGTGTTTTTTGTTAAAAATGTCATAAGGGATGAGTGTTTTTGCTAATAATGTCATAAGGGATGAGTTTTTTTGTTAAAAATGTCATAAGGGATGAATGTTTTTTGTTAAAAATGTCATAAGGGATGAATGTTTTTTGTTAAAAATGTCATAAGGGATGAGTGTTTTTATTACGGGGGGGGGGGGAAGAGGGCGAAGACAATGTCAGATATGGCAATCGGAGACTCATAGCTGGTATGATAACATCAGAACTGGCATGATAACATCAGAGCTGGCATGATAACATCAGAGCTGGCATGATAACATCAGAGCTGGCATGATAACATCAGAGCTGGTATGATAACATCAGAGCTGGCATGATAACATCAGAACTGGCATGATAACATCAGAACTGGCATGATAACATCAGAGCTGGCATGATAACATCAGAACTGGCATGATAACATCAGAGCTGGCATGATAACATCAGAGCTGGCATGATAACATCAGAACTGGCATGATAACATCAGAGCTGGAGAACCACATCCCTCCTTTAGTACTCCTAGTGACAGGACTAGCCTGTCACACGGGGCAGTGATTGCCAACGTCCCCATGGTGATGGAGTCTGTTTAAGAAGTATTCACCCCGCCCCTTCTGTTCTTTAACTGGACTCGATGATCGAAGAAATAGCTTCCATGACCCGCTCCCAGCCTGACACGATGCCGTGCCTCAAAATCTCCACCGGATCGGCTGCAAAGAACACCAGGTCTCAATTCCAGGGACGTTGAAGTAGAAGAAGAAGAAGAAGTCATATGGAGCTAGTGTTTCCACAGTCCCTCTGGAAACACTAAATTTATTCCATTGGAAGGGGCTTTGAATGGAGCTGGAGATGGTGGCGAACTACCCATTAGCCCGAACAGACCTTAATCGATGGGTTCAGAAGGTCAAAAGGTCCCGAGCTAAGGAAGGAAGAAACTGCAAAACATGATTGTTGTTTTAAGAATATTATCTCAGAACATGAAGTTTGTATGTCGGGCTAGGAATATGGGCCATGAGGAAAGAGAGAGAGAGAGAAATAAAGAGAAAGAGAGGGAGAGAAAGAGAAAGAGAGAAAGAAAAACACAGAGAGAGGAGAGAGAGGAAGAGAGAAAAAAGGAAAGAAAGAGAGAGAGAGAAGAGAGAGAGAGAAAGAGATAGTGAAAGAGAGAAAGAACGACACAGAGAGAGGAGAGAGAGGAAGAGAGAAAAAAGGAAAGAAAGAGAGAGAGAGAAGAGAGAGAGAGAGAGGGAGAGAGAAAAAGAGAGAAAGAGAGAGAAAGAAAGAGATTGATTGATTGATCTTTATTTCAAAAGGGTTAAGAATTGGACACGCAGGCCCGTCTGACATTCTGCCCTTTATCATACATCTTTCACTCTATTCCAGACATTCTACAAATATGCTGTTCATATAACAAACATAACTAACATTGAAGCTGAGAGACATAAAATAAAATATAACATTTACGTTTCGCTCTTAAACATTCACTCAGTACAGAAGTAACTACATACATTATAAATGACTATCTACTAAACAAAATTTTCGGGACAATTCAGAAAACAATTAATTGTATTCGGTGTCTGTAAGAGTAGTTTAAGATAACTTTTAAGTTTTATAGTTCATGGAGGCATGTAGTCGACATCAAATAGATATTGGGAAAGCGTGTAGTTGTAGGAAGAGAGAGAAAGACAGAGAGAGAGGCGAGAGAAAAAAGGAAAGAAAGAGAGACAGAGAGAAGAGAGACAGAGACAGACAAGAGAGAGAAAGAGAAAGAAGAAAATGACAGAAAGAATGTGAGAGAAATAAGGAGAAAGTGTAAGAATAAAATATGATTTTAAAATGGGGGAAAAATTGCTGTTATTTATGTGATGTTATATTGTATTTTTTATTGTATGGTATTTTATATTTATGTGTATGTTGAAAACGAAGCTTGCACAGGCTCACACATACACATACTGCACTAACGAAAGAAAGCAAATACAATCCATATTGCTTCTTCAAATAATCATTAACTTATATTGTTGCTTATCATCAGTTTACACAGTTAGCCAAAATCAAAACAAAGGATCATCATATGTTGTTATTCATCAGCTTATATATCTATCAACAAAATCAATCAAACACTGTATTTCAACATTTGGAATCCTACAAAAATAGATCAACGATAAATCAGCGGTGATCAGTAAAACAAACTTACACATGTGTGTTAGTTGATTTGGAACAAAAATCTTTCTCTGCTCAAAATATAAAAATAATCATACTTGAAGGATTAAGATTTTGAAGGTAATCATAAACTAACTAATTGGCATATATTGTATGCAGACATGCTCTTACATTGAACACAGTAATACATAATCATCTGCATATACACAATCTACAATTTGCAGTTGCTAAAACATGACATCTTACATAGAATAATTATGTTAATAGTAAACCTCTCATGCCTTAGAGGCACATAGGGATATAGTATTAGCGCCCATATTTTCCTTGACCTGTCAGCACACTAGAGGGTGATATGGTCAGTATCACGCCTGGCCGCCTTTCCTTCCCCAACTCCAGAAGAAGTCGTGTACCCATTTCTACAGCTGGGTGACTGGGGTGCCTCCGGTCGGATTCGAACCCCCGACCTTCGCCATGAGAGACCAGTGCACTAACCACTTCGCCACTCAGACACCCTATGTTAATACAGAATTCTGATTATTCAATATCTATTTCTATAGACCAGGCCCGACCTCACTTAGGCGTGAATTCATAGCTAAATGAGGTCGGGCCTGATCGCAAGAGGAAAGCATAGAATGGACACAGATTGCACCCATCCACATCACAAAAGCATAAACGGATTATTAACTTACATATGCATGGTTTTCCACTGGCAATAAACATCTCATTTACGCTTGAAGGAGAAATGACCTTTCCTCCGACCCGCTGGCCACCTCGTGCTCAGCTTACAAAGGCCGACCTATGAAAAATTCTATCGTGTTTTCTCTATATACCTGTTCATAGACGGACCTTTCCCAGAATTGCGCACTTCTGGTACTAGCCTGTCTCTGGCTCACTATTTATACGCTAAGTTTGCCAATCAACCTTGGTAACTATGTGCTTATCTATTTCCTTACAAGAGAAAAGAGAAAGAAATAGAGAGAGAGACAGAACGACACAGAGAGAAAAAGAGAGAGAAGAGAGAGAAAGAGACAGAACGAGAGAGAGGGAGAAAGAGAGAAAGAAGGAGAGAGAGAAAGAGAGAAAGACAGACAGAAGAGAGAGAAAGAGAGAGAGAAAGATAGAAAGAAAAAGAGAGAAAGAAAGAGAGAGAGAAAAAGAGAGAGAGAGAAAACGAGAGAAAGAAAGAGAGAAGATAAAGAGAGAGAGAGAGAAAGAGACAGAACGAGAGAGAGAGAGAGAGAGAGATTCTGACAAGAGTCGAAGACTTTAGGAATGTATCATTCATGAAGAGGAAGTTCCTTTGGGAATCTGACAGCAGGGAAAGAAAGAAAAAAACACAGGAAAGAGAGCTGAAGACTGTATGGGTTTATAAAGTAGTATAACAAGTTATGAAGAAGACTGTACAGCTTTATAAAAAAGTATAACAAGTTATGAAGAAGACTGTACAGCTTTATAAAAAAGTATAACAAGTTATGAAGAGGACTGTACGGGTTTATCTTCTTCTTCTCATTCGTTCGCTTTTACCACCAAGATCGCCCCGTGATCCTGCTGAATTTATTTCTGTCGTCCTCGATGTGTTCCGTGGCCCCCTTGTGGTCCCCGAGAGGACCACAAGAGGTTCAGATTATCGCGGGGCCTGGGCCTGAATTCTTGGCACACCTTGGAGTGGAAAACATATCCCCACCCCACCTCCGGCTATAACAGTCCTTAGAACCGTACGGGTTTCTGCCAACTTTCCTTATCCTTTCTTTTTTTTTTAATGTAAAACTGAAACATACGCCTCTGATTCTAGTTAGTTGGCATTCTGCTTGACCGATTTTCTTCTAATCGATTTTTACTCGGATTCTTGTATCTTACATCTTATATCCCTCCCGTACCGTCTGGCGTCACACAAGGCTCGCAACATGTCTCGCCATGAGCTCTATTCTCGGCGAGATTCTCAGTCTCATGAAGGGATTTCATTGCTGGTCATCTTAGCCTCTTTAGTCAGTGTTCTCAGTAGGGTTTGATGTCCTCTTTTTCTTTTTTTCCCCAGGTGTTTCCCATTTGATGGCTTACTTTGTGATTCTCTGATTGTTCCTTATCATCACGTGGCCCACATACGCCAGCCGTCGTTTATTTGTCACCGCTAAGAATGTTTCCTGCCTGCTGGTTTATCTAATCTCTGATTTAGTCTTCATTTCGTTCCGGTGTATAAAGAGTATTTTTCTTAGACGTTTGTTTTTAAATACGTCCAAAATATGGTGTTACTGATGTAAAATGATGACTGGGAAAAAAAAGATAGAGAGGAAGACCAAGGCGAAGATGGCTGCAAGACATCGTTGATAATCATACAAATGCAGCAGGACATCTTGCTTACAACCGAAAGGTCCACAGAAGAGTTGTAATGGAGGCAAAGTTCCTCCGCAAGGTACATCCAAATGTCTGACTGACTGACTGACTGATGTAAACTGTGTGTTTCTGCAGTTATAAACTCCAGATTTCTCTGGAGATACTCAGAAAAGTACTTAAAACTGCAGAGTACAAGAACACCACTTGAGTCTAGTTAAAACAATGAATGGGACTTCGTAATTAAGCTTCACGTATACCCTGATTAATGAAGCCAACCATTTTATGTCTACTACATCTATCAAATGCTGCACGTTTCGTCCAACTGCGGGTTTTCTCTCAGTCAACATATTTTTAAGTTCCTGCACAATCCACTCATCATGGACATCCATTTCCGCACATTCAAGATAATAAGTAAGGGCACGAGGCGAATGAGCCTTACAAAATGGCGACGGAAAGTCTGGGCCAGTGTTGCCGATTTGCAATAATAAAAGAAAAAAACTGGAACATTTATTCATTGACAGAGAATGGGCTAATTCTCAAAGTTTTACTCCTTTCTGTTTTTCTGTGAACTGTAATAGAATTATCCAGAATTATCTAGATTCAGGTTAAAATTATCTAGATTTATATCTGTCATGTAGGTGGCGTTTTTCATTATCTGGTCGAAACAAATATATCCATACTACAAGAACTTAATATTGAAGAAGGTTGGCTAGCAAGGAAGATTAAACAGAAAACAAACTTAAATATTTCGGACATATTAAACGTTACGACAATTTAGATAAGACAGTCTTGGAAGGGTACATAATGGGGAAAAAGAAAGAGAGGAAGACCAAGGAGAAGATGGCTGCAAGACATCGTTGATGATCTGCGAATGGATGCATCAGCAGCAGGGCATCTTGCCCACAACCGAGAGGCCTCTGTTAGGGAGGCAAAGTTAAGAAGGGTCATGCAAATGACTGACTAGTTGGGACCAGAATTATCTAGATTTAGATGTAAAATGTCTGGAGAGGCACTCTGAGTTGAGGTCAGATAAAGACATAACTGCATAATTGTGACACAACGCAAACAATACCTTTTTATTGATGGCGAACAAAGAAGAAGAAGACTGCATGATATATCACGTGATTTCAAGAATTCTAATGCTATAGACAGTTTGCAAGCTCACTGTGTTGAGTCATGTTATATTTCTTCTTTAATTTTTTTCTCAGATAGTAAATACTGTTTTCAGATAAGAACATTATCGCAATTTAAAAGACTGGCAGATTATCAAGTAAAATCCTATCCTATCCTATCCTATCCTATCCTATCCTATCCTAACGTGGTTCATAAGAAGGATGTTGAAGTTACCATGGACAGCTAAGAAAACCAACGAAGAAGTCTTAAGAGAGGCTGGAGTTAAAAGGCAAATTACAGCAAAAATCAGAGGCAGACAAAGGAGATTTGTAGGATATTTCTGAGAAGAGGAAAATTGGAACACACTGTGGTAACTGGAAAAAAATGAGAGAAGAGGAGACAGAGAGAGAAGTTACTGGATGGCCTGGCAGTGTGAAAGTCACCGGCGGATCTCATAATCAAGTCTAAAGACAGGGAATTGTGGAGAGAAATGTTCGCCTACGCCACGCGGCACGCACTTGATTGATCCTATCCTATCCTATCCTATCCTATTATATCCTATCCTTTCCTATCCTATCCTTTCCGTTCCTATTCTATCATATCTTATCCTTTCCTATCGTAACCTATCTTATCCTATCCTATCATATCCTATCTTATCCTATCCTATCATATCCTATCTTATCCTTTCCTATTATATCCTATCTTATCATTTCCTATTATATCCTTATCCTTTCCTATCCTATCCTTTCCTTTCCTATTCTATCCTATCCTTTCCGTTCCTATTCTATCCTATCTTATCCTTTCCTATCATATCTTATCCTATCCTATCATATCCTATCTTATCCTATCCTATCATATCATATCCTATCTTATCCTTTCCTATCATATCCTATCTTATCATTTCCTATTATATCCTTATCCTTTCCTATCCTATCCTTTCCTTTCCTATTCTATCATATCCTGTCCTTTTCTATCCTATCCTATCCTATTCAGTGTCATGCCGACAGGCACTGACAGTCGAGCTTTCCCACAATTCTCTATTCTTGGTGTTAGTTATGAGCCGGACTGGTGTTCTTTCTCCGTGCTACCTCATTGGTCCATTTACCGTCTTCTCTCTTTGGCTGCCTCGGTCTCTTTTGCCCTCTATCATCCCTGTTGTTATCAAATATTCCAACCCACCTGCTCTCACGATGTATTCTATTTCTATTCAGTTTGGACTATCTCTTCCAGAGTTTTGTCATTGCTTGTCTCTCTTCCTATGCCTCTCTCAGGACCTCTTTGCTTGATCTCTTCGCTGTCCACGGTATAATTAGCATTCTTCTAATGAACCACATTTCCATGGCCTCCACTTGGCACTCTGTTTCTCTAGCGACTGTCCAAGTTTCACATCCATAACACAGAAATGGTTTAATTTAACACTGGAGTGCTCTTTCTCTCACTTTTATTGGTAGCGATTGATTACATAAAATATTTTCCACCCTTTGAAACATTATTTTAGCCTGTGTTTATCTGTTCTTTTATCTCCATTTCACACCTTGCGTCTGAAGTTATTAATGTCCCTAGATATCTGAACTTTTCTACCTGCTATAATGTTGTGTTGCTGATTGCTGTTTTACAACTCAGAATCACTTTCTTCTTAGAGATGACCGTGACCTCTGTTTTCTTCTCATTTAGGCCAAGTCCACTTTTCTCAATATCCATAACTACCCTGTTTATCAGCCCATGTAGTTATTTGTCATTCTTTGCTATTAAGACAGTGTCATCTGCAGATCTCAAGTTGTTTAAATGCTGTGCTCCAACTGAAATTCCCATTAATCCATCTGTGATAAGCATTATATTTTGGCTGTATAAAGAGAACTGGTCTGGTGACAGAGAAAGCCTCCAAAATTTGGTGTAACTGGTGTAAATTGTGTGTTTCTGCAGTTATAAACTACTGTGAAATTAAGAATTGGCAAAGTGTCAAAATAACTTATTGTGGTCTAAAGAACTGAGATATTGTCAAAATAACTTACTGAGATCTCAAGGACTGACAAATTATCACAATAACTTACTGTGGTCTAAAGAAGTAACAAACTGTCAAAATAACTTACTGTGACCAAATGAAGTAACAAATTATCAAAATAACTTACTGTGGTCTAAAGAAGTAACAAATTGTCAAAATAACTTACTGTGACCTAATGAAGTAACAAATTATTAAAATAACTTACTGTGACCTAAAGAAGTAATAAATTGTCAAAATAACTTACTGTGACCTAAAGAAGTAATAAATTGTCAAAATAACTTACTGTGACCTAAAGAAGTAATAAATTGTCAAAATAACTTACTGTGACCTAAAGAAGTAATAGATTGTCAAAATAACTTACTGTGGTATAAAGAACTGACAGACTGCCAGATAAACTTTCGTAACGAGAACTGACTTGAGACGAAGTCCGAGGTCTGAATGTAGCATGCAAATGATATTCTTGTCTCTTGTATTCAGCATCCATCCATCCATCCATCCATCCATCCATCCATCCATCCATCCATCCATCCATCCATCTATCCAACGATCCATCCATCCGTCCATCCATCCACCCATACAATTATCCACCCATACATCTATCCATCCATCTGTCCATCCGTTAATCAATCCATCCATCTATTCGTTCATCCATCCAACCATCCATCTATCCGTCCAACGATCCATCCATCCATTCATCCATCCATCCATCTGTCCGTCCATCAACCCATCTATCCATCCGTTCATCCATCCACACATCCATCCATCCATCCACTCATACATCCATCCATCTGCCCATCTATCCATCAACCAATCCATCCAGCCATCCATCCATCCACCCATACATCTATCCATCCATCTGTCCATCCACCTGTCCATCTACCTACCCATCGATCTACCCATCGATCCACCCATACACCAACCCATCCATCCGTCCATCAATCAACCCATCCATCCATACATCCATCCATCCGTCCGTCCATCTGTCCATCCATCCGTCCGTCCGTCCGTTCATCAATCCATTCATCCGTCCTTCCGTCCATCATCAATCTATCCATAATTTCGCTGAGAAAGAACAAAGATTAACAATTAATCAAAGTTTCTACTAGTTTCATGCAAACATTTCTAACACGCATATCAGAATACAGAAGTTAGAGAAACTGCAATCACTGGAAAACTAATGGGATAAAGAAAGAAGTGGTAGGAGTGGGATATGGTTGTAGAACAGTCTGTGAATATTCCGATAATATAACAAAGGAAATGTACACCAAAATGTGATTATTCCTAACATATCACAAAGGGAAGGTATTCCAACATATGAATGTTTCGATCACATCAGAGGGAAAGTACTTCAATATATGAATATTCCCAACATATCACAAAGGGAAGATACTCCAATATATGAATATTCCTAGCATATCACAAAGGGAAAGTGCTCTACTCTATCAATATTCCCAACATATCACAAAGGGAAGGTGTCTAAAGAGACCCCCAAAAAAATTTGAAGAAGACACAATTATAAATGCTTTAGACTTTAATGGCTAATAAATGAATGGAATGTTTATTGTACTATTCAGTTTGCGTTCTGGCTTATCATCATCATCATCATCATCATCATCCTGTGTCAACTCTCCTCGAAAGGTTAGCTGCAGTGCCCCCCCCCACTTCTTTTCAACTTGCTATATGCCTTGTTTTCACAGCCACAGTCACCCAATGTTGATCGCTGCCCTTTTCTGTTGTCTCCCCACCTATTTCATTGTCGTCTTACTGATTTTATTCTCCGTGCTATAAGTGGCATCCATCCTGAAACTATATTTGTAAATGTAAGTGAAAGAAATATGTAGAGCACACATAAAAACTCCTCAATTTTTGTTTTAAAAATATGTTGGTTTTTTTTGGGTTGTTTTTGTTGGTTGTAATTCATTGGTTGCGTCCCCTTTCCCCTCGAATATTGGTTGTTTCCCCTGCATCCATATCTTTCAGTATTGTAATTTGTGCACACTCGTACTATAGTAAAATTATTTTAGCCTTACTTATTTAATAAGGTAGTCAACTTTGCTGACAATGATAAGATTAACGTTGATTAAGACTAACAAACAAACAAAAAAGAAAAAGAGGAAGAGGAAGACCAAAACGAAGACGGCTGCTAGACATGGTTGACGATCTGCAAATGTATGCAGCAGCAGCAGGCCATCTTGCTCACAACCGAGAGGGCTACAGGAGTGCTGTTTGGGAGGCAGAGTTCCGCAAGGGACATGCAAATGAATGAATGAATGAACGAATGAATGAAGACTAACACGAAAAGGAAATAAAAACTCTACTTCGTCCAGTTTTAAGAAAAGAAAATCACACAGAAGCTAAATGATAATCATCTTTATGCCCTGGGCATAAAATAGGAACCGAGCAAAATGAAGGAGACAGCAATGAAAGCAATAAACTTCATTTCACGATACCTTCGGTTTATTTCTCATTTTGCATGGTTTTAAACTACTTATATTTGTAATATTTGTTTTGATTCCACCACACACCCCCCTCACCTCTTATCAAGAGTTCGTAATAAAATTAAGCCAGGAGTATAATGCCTGTTTCGTTTCGTTTCCTTTTTGGCAGCTTTTGTGAGTAGTTTTTAAATTATTGCTTATTTTTTTTTATCGCACAATTTTACTAGTCAGGATTATTATAAATCAGCGAAACTGTATCGTAAGAATATTATTCAGTGCTTTGCTATTATCATCCTTAATGTCAGCTATTGTTTTTGAGCTGCGTAGAAAGATGTTTTTAATGCATTAAAGAATAGAGGTCAGACTGCCATATCTAAGAGACATCGCGTATTTTTTTCATAAATAATAAATATGTCCAGGAACTCATTACTTTCTGAAAGATAAATTCTTAAGCTCATTTAAGAAGCGGATTTGTTCAATGTTTATTAAGCAATAAAACATACTTCACTACTTGTGCTGGAAGACGTTAGTTGTTTATGAAATATTTAAATGTTACATTATTTGTATGAAAAAATAACAGATTAAGTAACAGCGAAAGGTTATTGTTTAAGTAACAAAGTTATTGTTTATGCAACGTTTAAGCAATTATAAAAAATAAATACATAAATAAAGAACTACTTGTAGCAGAAAACAAAGTTCACAGTTTGTTCAAAACAATAATAATTATGTGCACACGGCAGTAAAACTTTATATAAAGTTTATAGTAAAATTTTGTATAAGATTCAGATTTGTCATCTATTAAAGAAATCAATAAGTGTCAGTTTTCCTGTGATTATTACAATCAATCTGCTGTTTAAACAATCAATACAGTACCAGAACACAGTACTGGATGATAAGACCTCGAGAAAATCGTAGACAAAGAGCTTTTTAGACGAGAGAGAAAGAAAACAAAATCACAAGAGAATTACGTGGGACTTGAACCAGGGACTTCTGTAGGACGAGCCAACTGTCTTAATGAACATGGCTATCACAAGAGAATTACGTGGGACTTGAACCAGGGAATTGGGTAGCGCGAGCCAACTGTCTTAATGAACTTGGCTATCACAAGAGAATTACCTGGGACTTGCACTGGGACGAGCAGCCGTCTAGCCGTGACAGAACAGCGTATTAAATGCGTTTCTCTGGACAGCCAAGTCCATTAAGACAGTTGGCTCGTACTACCGAAGTCCATAATTCAAATCCCAGGTAATTCTCTTGTGATAGCCACGTTCATTAAGACATTTGGCTCGTACTACCGAAGTCCCTGGTTGAAGTCCCAAGTAATTCTCTTGTGATAGCCACGTTCATTAAGACATTTGGCTCGTACTACCGAAGTCCCTGGTTGAAGTCCCAAGTAATTCTCTTGTGATAGCCATGTTCATTAAGACAGTTGGCTCGTCCTACAGAAGTCCCTGGTTGAAGTCCCAGGTAATTCTCTTGTGATAGCCATGTTCATTAAGACAGTTGGCTCGTCCTACAGAAGTCCCTGGTTGAAGTCCCAGGTAATTCTCTTGTGATAGCCATGTTCATTAAGACAGTTGGCTCGTCCTACAGAAGTCCCTGGTTGAAGTCCCAGGTAATTCTCTTGTGATAGCCGTGTTCATTAAGACAGTTGGCTCGTCCTACAGAAATCCCTGGTTGAAGTCCCAGGTAATTCTCTTGTGATAGCCATGTTCATTAAGATAGTTAGCTCGTCCTACCGAAGTCCGTAGTTCAAGTCACAGGCAATTCTCTTGTAATGTTTCTTTCTCTCTCGTCTAAAAAGTGTTTTGTCTGCGATTTTCTCGAGGCCCATCCATACAGTACTGTGTTTTGGTACATTACTGTATGAAAGTTTCGATGTTTCCTATTTATTAAAATTGTGTTTAAACAATCATAACATTTTTCGATTTATGTTGTAGTAAAAAAAATGAGCGAACTATCGAATATATTACAATGAAAAAATGTAATGTAAATATGAATACAGCATTGCCATTTATATTTCTCTCCGATTTCGACAGCTTTTGACATTCTCTCTCTCTCTCTCTCTCTCTCTCTCTCTCTCTCTCTCTCTCTCTGGTCCATGCCAATCAGGCGTTGATCGTTATTGATTTCCACAACCATCTGTCCTTTGCTCTTTCTGTAAGGTGTGTGATAGATCGTGCTCCATGACAGTCTTTTAGTCCGTCAAGTATCTTTTTTTCTTTGTCTCTTCTCTTTCTCTTTTTCCCTCCAGTCTTCCTGTTGTCACCAGGTGTTCCAGCCTGCATCTTCTTAAAACGTGTCCTGCTTACTTTTGCCATAATTTCTCTCTTTTGCCCAACCTCTGTTAGAAACTCTTCATTTGTTTTCTTGGCTATCCATGGTATTCTCATCATTTACCTTAGGCACTACATCTCTGCTGGTTCCAGTAGATTTTTGAATGCTTTTTGTTACAGTCCATGCTTGGAAGGATACATAATGGGAAAAAGAAAAAGAGGAAGACCAAGATGAAAATGGCTGCAAGACATTGTTGATAATCTGCAATTGGATGCATCAGCAGCAGGGCATCTTGCTTACAACCGAGAGTCTTACAAGAGAGCTGTTAGGGAGGCAAAGTTTCGCAAGGGACATGCAAATAACTGACCGACAGACTACGCCTCCCATCCATATAATAATGGAGGTTCGATGTAAAACATGAATAATTCTCTTCCTAGTTTTCATGGATAGATTTTTGTTATATTATCAGGTGGAAAAGACAGTCTGGTGAATATTTCATATTTCATGGTTTTCTTCCCATGAATACCAAAAATATTTCCTTCTGGTCTGTTGACAGTGCAGAAATATGCTCATTCATTTAGAATGCAACAATCACTTTTGTTTTTCATGCAAATATTTCATGCTAATTTTCTCTTTTTTAAAACAGGTCAGCGAGCCAATGGGAAGATCTCTAACAGTGGTTACGCCATTACCCTGAATGAGTCACCAATCATCGTTCGCAAGAACTTCGCTAGGAGTGTCTCCAACGAGTCATCCATTGGCAAACAACATCATCAGATTATTCGCCCCGCCTACAGTGCTCGCATTCTGGCCAATAAGAAGCGAGTGGTCAAGATGCTTTGCGTGGTGGTTTTGGAGTACTTCATATGTTGGACACCGCTTAGCGTCCTGAATTCCTGGACCGTTTTTGACTACCGAAGCGCCAGAGACAACTTCACTCCCCTCTTGAAGTCCGCCATTCTTCTCCTTTCTTACTTGTCATCCTGCATCCATCCAATCACCTACTGCTTCATGAACCGACGTTTCCGACAGAGTTTTGCATTTGCCTTCAAGTGCTGCTTTAGAAAGAAGCTCTCATCCATGAATATCAACAACGAGTCGTCACACATGAATTGTGCCTCTGATATAAATACTGCTAGGTCAAGCGTGAACATGTTCAGAATTACATGGAAAAGACACACCTAGGTTCTAAAGTAGCTCACGACTGTTTTAAACTTACTTAAACAGTATATAAGAACAAATTCAGACGCTGGACAAATAAGACGAAATTACGAGGGAATAAAATGATGTAACCCTTCACAATATGATGGGAGGATAAAAAAATGAAACTATGATTTTTATTTGAATTAATTAACACATCAGCAACCTCAGAATTGTCAGCTTAAACAAACAAAACAAACAAAACAAACAAAACAAACAAACAAGGACATCCTACTGGAGTAATTCTTTTTACTTCATTTCTCGAGACTTACTATAACCAGCATTCCTCTGTAGACATAAGCTTGGGTACTGAAGCGGAACAGTCTATCAATAAACATGCACACATTCATATCTGTTACCCACGTCGCATTCTGTGGAGACTATAATCAGATAGATGTACATTAAAAATTATGATTCTAGACTGAATTATCAATCAAAGCCATAATAATAATAATAATAATAATAAAAGTAAGGACCATGACTCTTCTGAGTAAAATGTATATAAAATAAAGCATTCAGGATTCGAACCTTTACCATCTGGGGAGGCTTTCTGGGAACAGAGGTCGGAGACTGACTAATGAAGGACTTTTACAATAAGCCTGAAGATAAGAAGGATCAGACAAGGCAGATTAGTTACCGGGCGAGCCTTTTGCTCTTCCTGCAGCAAACGCTTAAACTGTTACATTGTGTTTCTATGTAAAAAGTAACAAAGACACGGAGGACAAAGGTGTGGAAAGTCGATTCACAAAAAATTGCCTATCATTTTCCTCAGTGCTTGTAAGAGTGTAAATATAGCACGGTATTTTCCATCATGTCATCGGATTTTCCCTATCTTTGGTAAGTTAAAGGTAAAATTCATGTTTCAATGCCATTACGGTATCATTGAGGATACAGTGTTAGGTCCGTATTTTCCAACACCTTCGGCACATGAAAGTCTGATGTGGTCAGTATCAGGCCTGGCTGCTTTACCTTCGCCAGATTTATCTGGTGCCCATTTTTAGAGGCTGGGTGAACCCCCGGGGACCTTTTTGGTGTGTACCAGAAAAAAAATTCCCACTCTTGGGACCCACACCCAGTACCACCAGATTAGTAAACGGAGCGCCTAACCACCCGGCTAACCAGGCCACCCCTATCTATGGCACATTATTAAAAACATAAAAGACTCCTTTTTTCGTCTCCAAAAGAGATATATATACAGTTGTGAAATTGCACCATTTTTGTCTGATATATTTGTATAAAAGAGCAACTCATATTTTTTAATCTATAAAAGAGTTGTATCCTACTGAAGCTAGGAGACAATATAAGATTATAATATATAAGATAATATAAGATTGTAATATATAAGACAATATACAATATATGAGACATGGTAAAATCCCCGTTTCCACGTCATTAAGACATATTAGGAAAACAGTGCTCCGACACGTATTTCCACGACCTTCGGCACTCACTGGGTGATGTGGTCAGTATCACGCCCTGACTGCATTTACCTTCCTAGAATTTTCTGGTACCCATTTTTAGAGGCTGGGTGGACCCCGGGAGCCTTTTCTCTGGTGTGGGGGTACCAGAAAAAAAATCCTCACTGCTGGGACTTGAAGCAGGCACTACTGGATTAGCAAACCGAGCCCCTAGCAATTCAGTTAACTAGGCCACCATAGATAGATAGATAGATAGATAGATAGATAGATAGATAGATAGATAGATAGATAGATAGATAGATAGATAGATAGATAGATAGATAATTAGATAGATAATTAGATAGCTAGATAGATAGATAGATAGATAGATAGATAGATAGATAGATAGATAGATAATTAGATAGATAGATAGATAGATAGATAGATAGATAGATAGATAGATAGATAGATAGATAGATAGATAGATAGATAGAGATAGATAGACAAAGAGATAGATAGATAGATAGATAGATAGATAGACAAAGAGATAGATAGATAGATAGATAGATAGATAGATAGATAGATAGATAGATAGATAGAAAGATAGATAGATAGATAGATAGATAGATAGATAGATAGATAGATAGATAGATAGATAGATAGATAGATAGAAAGATAGATAGATAGATAGATAGATAGATAGATAGATAGATAGATAGATAGATAGATAGATAGAAAGATAGTCCCATTGTAAATGCTATAGGGGATGAAGCGTTACAGACCTCACTATGCTGAGCCATCAACGTCTGAGGCGGGGTGGCCAGCATAATGTTTAGAGCATTCGCCTAGCAACCGAATGATCGAGGGTTCGAATCCCTAACTGAGAGGGATTTTTTCCCACCAATATGTATATATATATATATATATATATATATATATATATATAATAGTGGTATAAAATAAGTATAAATTCACACATTAGGTACATGTTCTGCTCGGCAGAACACATAAAAAGAATAAAAAAATCTTGTGGTGAAATCTCACCACACGTCAAGGACTTTGGCCGATTCGTGCATTTTCCGGTGATGGCGAGTAGGGGCAATGTCAGGTCATGAGCATAAAATGTGTTTTCCTGGCGCCCTACCCGACTATTTAGCCTTCTGTTGTAATCTACTACACCTACCCTACCCGACTATTTAGCCTTCTGTTGTAATCTACTACACCTACCCTACCCTACTATTTAGCCTTCTGTTGTAATCTAATACACCTACCCTACCCTACTATTTAGCCTTCTGTTGTAATCTAATACACCTACCCTACCCTACTATTTAGCCTTCTGTTGTAATCTACTACACCTACCCTACCCTACTATTTAGCCTTCTGTTGTAATCTACTACACCTACCCTACCCTACTATTTAGCCTTCTGTTGTAATCTACTACACCTACCCTACCCTACTATTTAGTCTCCTGTTGTAATCTACTACACCTACCCTACCCTACTATTTAGTCTCCTGTTGTAATCTACTACACCTACCCTACCCGACTATTTAGTCTCCTGTTGTAATCTACTACACTTACCCTACCCTACTATTTAGTCTCCTGTTGTAATCTACTACACCTACCTTACCCTACTATTTAGTCTCCTGTTGTAATCTACTACACTTACCCTACCCTACTGTTTAGCCTTCTGTTGTAATATATTATATCTACCCGACCTTACTGTTTAGCCTTAATGTTGTAAATCTACTACTTTTACCCTACCATAATGTTTAGCTTTCTATTTTAATCTGCTACACCTAATTTACCCTACTATTTCGACTTCTGTTGTAATCTACTACACCTGTCTTACCCTACTGTTCCGACTTCTGTTGTAATCTACTACATCTACCTTACCCTACTGTTTCGACTTCTGTTGTAATCTACCACATCTATCTTACCCTGCTGTTCCGATTTCTGTTGTAATCTACTACATCTACCTTACCCTACTGTTTCGACTTCTGTTGTAATCTACTACACCTACCTTACCCTACTGTTTCGACTTCTGTTGTAATCTACTACTCCTACCTTACCCTACTGTTTCGACTCCTGTTGTAATCTACTACACCTACCTTACCCTACTGTTTCGACTTCTGTTGTAGTCTACTACATCTATCTTACCTTACTGTTTCGACTTCTGTTGTAATCTACTACACCTACCTTACCCTACTGTTTCGACTTCTGTCGTACTCTACTACACCTATCTTACCCTACTGTTTCGACTCCTGTTGTAATCTACTACACCTACCTTACCCTACTGTTTCGACTTCTGTTGTAGTCTACTACATCTATCTTACTCTACTGTTTCGACTTCTGTCGTAATCTACTACACCTATGTCCCTAAAATGAGTAAACCTTCTGGGCTTGGGAGTAATGCACCGGCTGAACACCCCGACCCTTGGGGTTGTAGAACTTGGGCGTGCCGGCACGTCATTGATTGATGCTCAGCCCAGAGAACGTAACTGTGGCTACTATGAAACGAGTCACATTAGAGTGCACTGTGCATTGTCAGTGTATTAAGAGACAAACATACACTTTACCCAAAAGTATTTATGCATTTCTCCACATAGGTAACACACAACACGGAAAACACACACGGACACACACACATACACACACACACGCACACACACGTATCCGAGTAATAAAAAAAGGTTCGTTCACTTGTTTTTTATTAAGAAGGTCGGTGGGTTGATCCATTGCTGGAGGTGCCCCAGGTAACACAGTGGAAAGGTCAAAATGGGTTCCTAGCTCTATCTACAGCTGTGAACAGCCAGACGTAATACAGACCACATCACATTTTTTTAGCATACCAACACGCCAAGGAAACTATGAACGCTGACGTTCATCTCTTAAATGCTTCAATGTCATGAAAAGTTAGAGAAAAGTGTGGACATTTAACACCAAATGTTTTAACGCGATTACCATTCTCCTTCTGAACAACTTAAAAGAAAAATTAATAACAAATAACTGCAATCATGTGATTTTGCTCAATGGTTTGGGGGTTTATATATTCAAACTGCTTTAAATGTTAAAGTGGGGAATGGAGAGCTATAAAGAACACTGAACTGAGCAGCTTATCCCAACGAATTATAAATGTCTTGAAACTGAACAGACTACACTGGGTGGGCCATGTAGAAGCAATGGAAGAGAATAGACAAACGAAAATTATGTATGTGCAAGAGATGAAGGAAACAAGACCATGGGATGGATCTAGACGGAGATGGAAAGACAGCATAGAAGAGGATGTAAAGTAAATTGGTGTCACCAACTGGAGAGAGAAGATTAGGAATAGAGAGGAATGGAGGCGAACTTTATCTGCCGCAATGAGCCTTTACTGGCCTGGAAAGTTGAAGAAGAAGAAGAAGAAGATAAATGTTAAAAGGAAAAAAAAATCCGTTGCGTTACCACTCAGCAAAGCATGGCTTCCGTGCTGAATTATAACAAGTAATGTTCATGGGTCACAGGTGCGGTTCGATAGCCTAAGAAATAAATGTCTCAATGCCACGGAACATTACTGCTGATGGAGATTGGGGTGGGGGGGGGGGGGTGCTTCAGATCACAAACAGACGAAAGTATCTAAAATACCTTCTAAGTTAGTGAAAGATGAAGCAGAAACACCACATTATTTCAGTAATGAAATATCACACGTTTTTCTTTCTATAAATGTAATAAATCGATCACGTATACAAGAATGACGTTTTAGTGTCTTCTTTCATTTTATATGACCTACTCTAGAGTTTGGTTCTCATTCGTTTTGTTATACTGCATGTTTACGATTTTTAGTGTCAAGGTAATGCAAAATCGGACCAATAGTGTTGTGTAGTGAAAACGAACAGTCTTCTCAAGTGAAATAATCCATGGCGCAGAGACGAACCCAGCTGAAACAATATCTGTCTATCTATCTATCTATCTATCTATCTATCTATCTATCTATCTATCTATCTATCTATCTATCTATCTATCTATCTATCTATCTATCTATCTATCTATCTATCTATCTATCTTCTTCGTTCGCTTCTACCACCAAGACGGCCCCGTGATCTGGCTGAATTTATTCCTGTGGTCCTCGATGTGTCCCGTGGTTCACCCTGTGGTCCCCGAGAGGACCACAAGAGGTTCAGGGTATCGCGGGGCTTGGGCCTGTATTCTTGGTGGGTCACAGAAGCGGGATTGCATGACACCGTGGTTTTCGTTGCACCAGTTTAATCTAGAGTTGGACTTTCTCACCGGAAAACCTCGACGTGTTTTGAATATCAGTATATACTTGCCGGATGAGAGACGGTTGCCCATTCAGTCCAGCTTTAGATTTTCTCACCGGAACACCTCAGCGTGATTAGGATACGCATACATCCCCGCCCGGATGAGAGGTGGTTGCCTATCTAGACTGCCATGGTCCAGTGTCTCCGACTTCAGTATTTTGTGGTCGTGGCCGCTACCCTTCCTTGTTGTGACCAGGACGGAGCTTTTGTCCAGGAGGACGAATCCTCGCCACTAGTGAGTTTCACCCCTGGGTTAAGCCGGTTTATGCGTATTATCCTAGTATGGACGTGTTTAGGACGTGATCGACCTCTAGAGCGGAGGTACCGTGACATGAGTAGTCATCAAATGTCAACCCTGGTTTAAGCCAGTTTAGGCATATTTCACCAGTATGAGTGTATATCGGACGTGGCCAGCCTCTAGAGCAGAGGTCCCATGGTATGAGTAGCTCTCGCCGCGAGACTACTGGACATACCGATTAAGCTTCATTTTATCCTTTCCATCATCTTTTCACATCGGTGCCGCACGGCAACCCTAATTGCTTTTTCGCATTTTCTTCACTGGTTGGGAGGAGTTACACTCCACGCGCGGCATCCGAAGAATCTCGCCAGCCGTGTCTTAACCCCTGGGTTAAGTCGGTTCAGGCAGTTCGCCCGGTATGAGTGCACATAGGACGTGGCCGACCTCCAGAGCAGAGGTGCCGTGATTTGAGCAGTCCAGACCTCGAGACTACTGATTACTTGACTTAATCTTTTCTTTCATCATTTTCACAGTGTCGCCGCATGGCAACCCCATTCGCAGCTTTCTTCATTGGCCAAGAGGAGCCCCACTCCACGCACGGTAGCTGAAGAATCTCGCCAACAGTGAGTTTAAATCAGAGTTTTCCTTCTTCTCAGATGAGCTACCAAACAAGACTGTCGTCTACCCGAAAACGTCTGGCTTTCAGGCGCCAGATATTCGCCTACGCCCCTTCTCCTATCAGTTCGAACAGTTCCGCCACGAGAAGGTAGGAGCTGAACTTGACTGTTAGAGATTATTTCAGACGCACGCCTTGGAGACATTTAATTGGAGCGAGAGCGTATCCCCCCACCACACCTCCGGCTATGGCAGTCCTTAGGTCTATCTATCTATCTATCTATCTATCTATCTATCTATCTATCTATCTATCTATCTATCTATCTATCTATCTATCTATCTATCTATCTATCTATCTATCTGTCTGTCTGTCTGTCTGTCTGTCTATCTATCTATCTATCTATCTATCTATCTGTCTGTCTGTCTGTCTGTCTCTCCGTCGTCCGTCCGTCCGCCCGCCGTCCGCCCGTTCGTTCGTCAGTAACTTAAGACTCACTTCTGCAGATCTTCTTCTTCTTCTTCTGTCTCCCTGGGAGTGCGAGCTGGTGTTCTTTGTGGTCAATGTATTTAAGATCTTGGGGCACAACATCGTGTCGTCTTGGCAATGGATTACAACTTGGACTTTTTGTCAGTCTCTGAGTGGACCTAACGAAGAGGAGAATATGCATTGCTTCTTTAACAGACTTCACCGTCATGGGGACTACGGCGATCCCCAAACCCCTTTAACAAGGCAGGCCTGTTAATGGGGACAGCAGAGGAGAGTTGGAACAGGGTCTTGGTCGCATATGGGTCGTCAGACCTGACGTTGGCATGCCATCTATAGGTCGCTGATTGCCAAATAGGGCAACCGCCTTCACTCCCTGTCAAATAGGACAACCGCCTTCACTTCCTGCCAAATAGGAGAACCGCCTTCATTCCCTGCCAAATAGGACAACCGCCTTCATTCCCTGCCAAATAAGAGAACCGCCTTCATTCCCTGCCAAATAGGAGAACCGCCTTCACTCCCTGCCAAATAGGACAACCGCCTTCACTCCCTGCCAAATAGGAGAACCGCCTTCACTCCCTGCCAAATAGGAGAACCGCCTTCACTCCCTGCCAAATAGGACAACCGCCTTCACTCCCTGCCAAATAGGACAACCGCCTTCACTCCCTGCCAAATAGGACAACCGCCTTCATTCCCTGCCAAATAGGAGAACCGCCTTCACTCCCTGCCAAATAGGAGAACCGCCTTCACTCCCTGCCAAATAGGAGAACCGCCTTCACTCCTTTTACCGCACACACAATCAATCTTCCTTGTTCTCTATTCTTAGTCGTCTCTCCCCAGATATTCACTCCACATTCTCTTAAGTTCTGTACCACGTTATCTCTCTCCATCTTTGTCATGACCTGCCCCACTGGGCTTGTTCTTCCGCCGCTTGTATACATGCCAGTTTGGTCTCTTGACGTTCTGACATCTGTCTTCAATTCTTCTACGCGACCAAATTTTCTCATTAAAATTCTCTTCTCCAACAAAAAAAAAAATACAATAATTTTAAGAAACGTGGCATTTTAGAAACTAGAATATCCATCATCAGAAGCAGTGACGTCACTGTGCAACAATGTCATTCTATTAAGGGAAAATTGAGATATCCGAGAAACAAAAATAGCTTCATGTTAATGGAGCTACCGTGAGATTCATAGCGGGCTACCGAAAGTGAGAGTTCTGATAACAGCATTAAATGTTGTAACACGGCAACTTTGAATTAAATTACGGGCATTTTTCAGAAGTAAAGCCGCTAGTGGCTGTGGATAAAATGAAGTCTTTGGAATGAAGTGTGTGAAAAAACCTGGCCAAAAGTAGATGACCGAGGTCAAGGACGTAGACTGGAGCTTTCCAAGACAGGAGGTCATTTATTTGAATGTCTGTAATGCCATCTTTCAATTTATAGCTCACTATGTTCCGTATGTTTATGTTACAAAGTATGTAAATACGTGTACAAGAAAATTAAACTTGTACATGCGTCTGTTCTCTGGGCGGTCTTTTGGAAAAAACCCCATATAAGTAGGCAGAGATATATGGTTCAGTTTTACAAAAATGTAGAAAGAGTGAGGAAAGTGGGCAGAGACAAGAATGGCAGAAAGAGTGAGGAAAGTAGGCAGAGACAAGAATGGCAGAAAGAGTGAGGAAAGTAGGCAGAGACAAGAATGGCAGAAAGAGTGAGGACAGTAGACAGAGACAAGAATGTCAGAAAGAGTGAGAAAAGTAGGCAGAGACAAGAATGGCAGAAAGAGTGATGAAAGTGGGCAGAGACAAGAATGGCAGAAAGAGTGAGGAAAGTAGGCAGAGACAAGAAAGGCAGAAAGAGTGATGAAAGTGGGCAGAGACACGAATGCCAGAAAGAGTGAGGAGATTGAGCAGAGACAAGAATGACAGAAAGAGTGAGGAAAGTAGACAGAGACAAGAATGACAGAAAGAGTGAGGAAAGTAGACAGAGACAAGAATGGCAGAAAGAGTGAGGAAAGTAGGCAGAGACAAGAATGGCAGAAAGAGTGATGAAAGTAGGCAGAGACAAGAATGGCAGAAAGAGTGAGGAAAGTAGGCAGAGACAAGAATGACAGAAAGTGTGAGGAAAGTAGGCAGAGACAAGAATGACAGAAAGAGTGAGGAGATTGAGCAGAGACAAGAAAGGCAGAAAGAGTGAGGAAAATGGGCAGAGACATGAATGGCAGACAGAGTGAGGAAAGTAGGCAGAGACAAGAAAGGCAGAAAGAGTGAGGAAAGTGTGGAGAAACAAGAATATCAGAAAAATAAGTAAAGTGGCCAGAAACAAGAATATCAGAAAGAATGAGTAAAGTGACCAGAAACAAGAATATCAGAAAGAATGAGTAAAGTGACCAGAAACAAGAATGTCAGAAAGAATGAGTAAAGTGGCCAGAAACAAGAATGTCAGAAAGAATGAGTAAAGTGGCCAGAAACAAGAATGGCAGAAAGAATGAGTAAAGTGGCCAGAAACAAGAATGGCAGAAAGTGATATGAGAGCGTATAAAGAGAAAGATGGAAAGAAAGGCTGGAATCAGATGAAATGTGGCTCTTACGGAGAATACCGAAAAAGAATATCGACAAAGAAAAAGTCAAACGAGGAAGTTCTGAATGAGGCACAAGAAGCACGGAAAATGATAACAAAGATCGGGAAACGACAATCTAAATTTGTGGGAGAGAAGGAGGGCTAGAGCATCAAATGGCAACAGGGAAGATCGAAGGTGGAAGAGACATAAGGAAGATAGAAGGTAGAAGAGACACAGGGAAGATAGAAGGTAGAAGAGACACAGGGAAGATAGAAGGTAGAAGAGACACAGGGAAGATAGAATGTAGAAGAGACACAGGGAAGATAGAATGTAGAAGAGACACAGGGAAGATATAAGGTAGAAGAGACACAGGGAAGATATAAGGTAGAAGAGACACAGGGAAGATAGAAGGTAGAAGAAACACAGGGAAGATAAAAGGTAGAAGAGGCAGAGATAGACAGAGAGAACAGATGTTTGACGGCTTGGCCGTCCTGGCAGGGGAAATGCTTAGTGACAAGCCCGTTGATATGCACAAGGTATCAAGGGACATGGAAGGACATGACATCCTACGCATATCGCCAGGGACTTTGAGAGAGACACACAGAGAGAAGAGAGGGGGGGGAGGGAAGAGTGTAATTACTATTTCCCAAAGTAGCAGGCGGGAGACAGTAATACCTTCCTTCTTAACATTTCTCACCCTGATATAGAGAAACTCATGTCCCTACATGAAACTCATCCATCACGTTAAAACTTGAGAAAATAATACAGTGGATGAGTTATAAATGTACTCTCTCATATTGTTAAACGGGTTGTTAGCTGAAAGGTTTTAATTGTGTAATGCATATACCAGTTTATTAGGCCATTGTACGAAGTCCATAACTGAGATTGGGGGTGGGGGGTGGCGTTGAAGAAAAGAGGGAGGGGGCAGACCGAAATAAGCGTGGGAGATGCTACTATGTATAAATGAGTAATTTACATCGTTCATGTCCATTTTCCTCACTCTTTCTGCCACTCTCAATCCTGTCCACTTTCCTCACTCTTTCTGTCACTCTCATTCCTGTCTACTTTCGGAACTTTTTCTGCCACTCTCATTCCTGTTTACTTTCCTCACTCTTTCTGCCACTCTCATTCCTGTCTACTTTCGGAACTTTTTCTGCCACTCTCATTCCTGTTTACTTTCCTCACTCTTTCTGCCACTCTCATTCCTGTCCACTTTCCTCACTCTTTCTGCCACTCTCATTCCTGTCCACTTTCCTCACTCTTTCTGCCATTCTCATTCCTGTCCACTTGCCTCTCTTTTAGTCTTTTTGACAAAATTGAACCATACACCTTTATCTGCCTTCATTACCAGAACTAATTATATGGCAAGGATCGTACAAAATGGAGAAGCATTATCTCTAATATCCATCAATACGGCTTCTAATGAAGATAGGCAGAAAGGAAAAGCTTTACACATTTTCAGCGTAAGGTATTTTAAACTGGCATGACTGAAACAAGCTAAATGGAATTCCTGATATAGTCCAACCATTTAATAGAATATCCCACTCTTTATAACAACTGAACAGCATAAAGAATTCCCTTATATAAAAGGTGTTTGAAAGCACTGATTATCAAAGAATGAGCCCCAAACGTGGACATATCTGTGCAGCTCATCAATGAATTGAACAAAAGGGCCTAGTTACTCGAAGTCACGTATCCCTAGATGCGTTATCTGCTTAAGATATATCTATTAGTTCGCCAAGATCCCTAGATGTGTTATCTGCTTAAAATATATCCATTAGTTCGCCAAGACTCTTTGTTACAGCTTTTTAAGAGAAGTTATTTTAACTGGTGCATTTCTGCTTCCGAAGATTTCTTAGAATCAAAGATTACCAATACTATGTGAACGATCACACGAGGCTTTCGGGTGTACGACGGTGGACGGAGCCTCAACGTTCACGTGATCCGGAGGTGGAAGGTTTTATATATATGTATATATATTTATTTCGAGGAAAGAGCGGAATCGGAGATTTGAGCTATAGGAATATGGCGGGGCAAGTCAGTCTCGTCTCTGTTGTATTTTATATAAAATACTTCGCCCCAGCCGTCCTGATATTGTGTGTTCATATATCTGTGTAAAGTGCAGAATGTGCATGTTGAGTTCACGATCATATGGAGAAAAATTTCGGTGATTCATGACGATTATTGTTCTATTAAATGGCACGTGTTCATGCCATAATATTGTTATTTCATGTGGATATTATATGTGTTTCAATATGTAACTGGAGATACTTATACTGGCAGCAACAGCTGCATCAAGAGCTGTGGTAGCACTGGAAAGCTAGTGGAGAGGTGGAGAGAGCACAGCAGGGTCGCTGTGTGATTATTAGTGCGGAAGCACATGTTGAACTGCATGTAGGGGAAGAGGAGACCTCCGGCAGCAGTAACTGCGTGATGAAAATGTGCATAGGGACATGGATTAATTCGCAGAGAGACAGTGGTGTAGATTCGTAGCACGGGCTGCAGTATTCATAATACGGTTGCACACTTGGAGATGTATAATGTGTATTGTGATTGGGGGGATGCCTGGATAGCCAAGGCCTGGTTATCTGGTTCTTTATTTATGCTAGTTAAGAGTTATTGCCTTATATTGATATCATGCCTGTTAATATCTTATGATATGTGTTGGATGTTCTGTGTCATGTAATGTAAATGTGACTCCCAGTATTCATGTAGTTTGAGTAATAAAACGTTCATGTATTTAATAGCTTACTTGGTTATCTGAAGTAAATGTTGGTGTACGTTGTGGTAAATGTAACATGATGCCAACTGGCATACAGTATTCTGTGGAGGTGTAACCTGGGTTGTCGGTCGTAGGAGATAGATAGAGCCTGGCCACCCAGTACGGTAGTACATTAGGCCATGGCATTGCTGAAACAGCTGGGTTTTGGTCATATCCCACTCCAAATTCATCCCTGGTTGTAACATAAGCAACCGCTAAGTTTACAATATAGTGCCTTCACACATTGTCATGGCAGCATAATTTTACAATATGTGCTGTGAATAAAGAAAGAAATTTTAAAACCTCTACAAGGAAATACTGTATGCTAGTGACTTTTTTATATATCACGTGTATTTTCAAAATAAAAATGGCATGTTGTTAAAGGTTACATTTTGGTCAACGTTAAATCCATGTTACACAGGGGAAAAAACCCATGGGCGAGGAAGTTTGGGAAAACCCGAAGACAAGTCGGCAAGGAGAACACGCTGCATGGATGGTGTGTCCGGAAAGAGGGCGAGGAATAATGATGAAACAAAACAGCTCACGTGACTGGATGGAGGGGGTGTATGAAGGACGAAATAAGGATAGTGTAAAAATGCTGGAAATAAGTGCGCGCGCGTGTGTGTGTGTGTGTAAGAAAGACAAGAGACATGGAGAAGAAGAACAGAAAGGATGTTGAATAATAGAGGGTTCACCTTGGCAAGAGCAGAAAAAAAAGGCAAAGGACAGGCATTTGTGGAAAACCCTTGCGGAAGCCCCATGTGCCCTGGGCACTTAAGGTTCAGAGAGAGAGAGAGAGAGAGAGAGAGATTGATTGATTGATTGATTGATTGACTGATCTTTATTTCAAAAGGGTTAAGAATTGGGCACGCAGGCCCGTCTGACATTCTGCCCTTTATCATACATCTTTCACTCTATTCCACACATTCTACAAATATGCTGTTCATATAACAAACATAACTAACATTGAAGCTGAGAGACATAAAATAAAATATAACATTTACGTTTCGGTCTTAAACATTCACTCAGTACAGAAGTAACTACATACATTATAAATGAGAAGAAAGACAAGTGACTTCGGAGAGAAAGACAGAAATGAAAATACGAACTGATATTGTTTACACGTGTACAAAGATTTTGTAAGGCCGCAGAAGACTTCCATCGAACAACAGTTTCAGTATAAAATGTACATCATAACGCTAGCCAGACTTTCACTGAAAATTATTCAGAGGATTTCCACAGTTTTTTTTTTCTGTTAGTAAAAGGAATAGTTGTATGACCACAGCTGATGCAACATTTATGTGATGTAAAAAGAAGGACTTGTGAGTGAATGAATGAATGAATGAATAATCTTTATTTTTCAAGGGTAAAGAATTGGGCACACAGGCCCGTCTTACATTCTGCCCTTCATCACTCCATCCTTCATTCTTCCCACACACTTGATTTAGTACAAAAATACAATTTAAATTAGGAAAAACATATCAAAAGAGTGTAAGATTTAACTATTACATTCAAGGTAAAAGAGAAGAAGTCATTAACCTAATAAAATAACACTCACGCACACATACACACGCAGACATATACATAAATAAAATACATTGTAAAATCATCTTCTAACATATGTTTTTTTTAACAAACATTAAAATAATTTCTAACAATATCTAATAAGTTGCTTTTCTAACTATGTCATTAGTGAAAGAAATTCAGTCAGACTATTGTTGTGTTAGGCAGAATACTGCTACAGTTAGTGAACGTATGGGTCTTGAAGTTGCCAACTTCGTAAAATTTTTTGAAATGTGTGATTTCACACACATTTTTTTAGTCAAGGTGAAAGAGAGTGT
The DNA here is from genome assembly GCA_009760885.1 of Achatina immaculata. NCBI lineage: Eukaryota > Metazoa > Mollusca > Gastropoda > Stylommatophora > Achatinidae > Lissachatina > Lissachatina immaculata. Next base: position 28,224,182 of record CM019700.1, read on the forward strand.
GAACGATCACGAGAGGCTTCCGGGTGTACGACGCTGGATAGAGCGTCATCGTTCACGTGATCCGGTGGTGACATACATGTGTATGTATATATATATATATATATATATATATACATACACATGTATGTCACCACCGGAGATATATATATATATATATATATATATATATATATATATATATCGACGAAATAGCGGAAGAGGATAGTTGAGCTAGAGGAATATGGCGGGGCAAGCCAATCTCTTTGTGTTGTGTTTGATATAGAATACTTTGCCCTAGCGAATATTTCAATTTCTGTGTTCATATATCTGTGTAAAGTGCAGAATGTGCATGCTGAGTTCACGATCGTATAGAGAAATAACTCCATGATTCATGATAATTATTGTTCTTTAAATGGCAGGTGTTGATGCCATAATGCTGTTGTTAAATGGGTATATTATATGGTTCAATATGTATCTGGAGATACGTATCCTGGCAGCAATAGCTGCATCAAGATGTGCGGTAGCACTAGAGAGCTTGTGGAGAGGTGGAGAGAGCGCAGCAAGGTCGCTGTATGATTGTTAGTGCGTTAGCACATATGGAACTTCATGTACAGCAGGAGGAGAGCTCCGACAGCAGTAGCTACATGATGAAGAAGTGTATATGGATATAGAAAGATAGTGGTGTAGATTCGTAGCATTGGCTACAGTATTCATAGTACGGTTGCACACTTGGAGATGTATAATCTGTATTGTAATGAGGGGGGGGGATGCCAGGATAGCCAAGGCCTGGTTATCTGGTTCTTTATTTATGTTAGTTAAGAGTTATTGCCTTATATTGATATCATGCCTGTTAATATCTTATGATATGTGTTGGATGTTCTGTGTCATGTAATGTAAATGTGACTCCCAGTATCCATGTAGTTTGAGTAATAAAACGTTCATGTATTTAATAGCTTACTTGGTTATCTGAAGTAAATGTTGGTGTACGTTGTGGTATATGTAACATGATGCCAACTGGCATACAGTATTCTGTGGAGGTGTAACCCGGGTTGTCGGTCGTAGGAGATAGATAGAGCCTGGCCACCCAGTACGGTAGTACATTAGGCCATGGCATTGCAGAAACAGCTGGGTCAAGGTCATATCCCACCCCAAATTCATCCCTAGTTGTAACATAAGCAACCGCTAAGTTTACAACTGCACTCTGGAAGCACCAGAAATTGCTGTCTGATTCTCTCCCTTTCCTAGATCTATCTAGTGGGGGTCTTCAAGAAGGTCCGCACACTAAATCCATACTTTATAAGATGGTGGAAAAAAAACGAGTAAATGAATCCAAAAGTTCCCAAAGCAAATCCATTTTTTATAAAATGGGGAACAAATTAGTTAATACGCACAAACATTTACATAGCAAGTTCATGCTTTATAAAATGAGAGAGAAAAAAGGGTTAATAAGCACAAAAGTTCACACAGAAAATGCATGCTTTTTAAAATAGAAAACAAATAGGTTAATGAATACAGAAGTTCCCACAGCAAATCCATGCCGTATAAAATGGGGAACAGATGGGTTAATGAATACAAAAATTCCCACAGCATACCCATGCTTTATCAAATCAGGAACAAATGGGTTGATAAACAACAGAAGGAAGCATGTAACAATGTATTATTTACTTCAGGCTATCTGGCATTTATAAAACAGTTCATTTTTTCTAAATAATAACGTTTTTGTTTTCGAAAGTCAGAAAAGTTGTTAAAATACATTTGACGGGCTTCGTCTTCTTAATCTTCTTCTTCTTCTTAATCTTCTTCTTCTTCTTCTTCTTCTTCTTCTTCTCTTTCTTCGTTCGCTTCTACCACCAAGACGCCCCGTGATAATACTGAATTTGCTCCTGTGGTTCTCGCGATAATCTCATTTAGGATTTTTTTTTTGGGGGGGGGGGAGATCTCAGAGCATCGTGGAGCTTGGGTCTGTATTCTCGATGGGTCACAAAAGCGGGAATGCGCGACACTGTGGTTTTCGTTGCACCAGTTTAGTCTAGAGTTGGACTTTCTCACCACAAAAACCTCGACGTGTTTTGGATATCAGTATATCCCCGTCGGGTGAGAGGTTGTTGCCCATTAAGCCTAGAGCTGGACTTTCTCACCGGAAAACCTCGACGTGTTTTGAGATGCCTGTGTATCACCGCCGGGTGAGAGGTGGTTGTCCATCCAGTCCAGTGTTGGACGTTCTCACCGGAAAACCTGAACGTGATTTGGATATAATATATCCTCATCGCGTGAAAGGTGTTTGCCTGTCTAGACTGCATTGGTCCAGTGTCTCCGACGTCAGTATTTCGTGGTCGTGGCCGCTACCCTTCCTAGTGGTGACCAGGACGGGGCTTTTGTCGAGGAGGACGAATCCTCGCCGCTACTGAGTTTCACCCCCTGGGTTAAGCCGGTTTAGGCGTATTACTCCAGTATGGTTGTATGGGACAAGGCTGGCCTCTAGAGCAGAGGTGCCGTGGTATGAGTAGCCCTCACCACGAGTCTAGTGGCCATACTGATTAAACTTCACTTAATCCTTTCCATCACCTTCTCCACAGCGGCGGCACGCGACAACCCTAATCGCATTTTCTTCATTGGTCGAGAGGAATTTCACCCCACGAGCGGCAGTCGAAGAATCTCGCCAGCGGAGTCTTAGTTTAACCTCTGGGTTAAGCCAGTTTAGGCATTTGAGCCAGTATGGGTGTATATAGAACGTGGCTGACTTCTAGAGCAGAGATGTCGTGATATGAGTAGCCCTGACCGCGAGACTACTGATTACTTCACGTAATACTTTCATCACCTTTTCCACGACGGCGCTGCGCAGCAGCCCTAATCGCATTTTTCTTCATTGGCCTGGAGGAGTTTCACCCCACGCACGGCAGCTGAAGAATCTTGCCAGCAGCGAACAGGAGCATTCCTTCTCCTAGATGAGCTACCAAACAAGACCAACGAGTTTCATCTACCAGAAATCGTCTGATTTTCAGGCGCTAGATATTCGCCTTTCGCTCCTTCTCCTGTCAGTTTAAACAGTTCCGCCATGAGAAGGCCAGGAGCTGGACGTGGACTATCAGAGGCTATTTGAGACGCACGCCTTGGAGACATTTACTTGGAGTGGAGAGCGTAACTCTCACACCACCTCCGGATATTACAGTCCTTAGAACCAAAAATTCTATTTGACGGGCTAAAAACATTAAACATTAAAACAAGAATTCGGCATTGTAAAATACGACAAGTTCACAAAAGGGACCCAGGCTAAATAAGCAAGTAAACTGGGTCAGGCATCGAATTTTGTAATATTCAAAGACTAAAAATAACTCTGTTACTTTTTCAGAAACTGGAATAGTTAGAGACAACAGAAAAACTGGAGGGACAAAGTGACGGAGGAAGACAAAGAAACAAGATGCTTGACGGACTAAAAGAATGGCGTGGAGAAGGGTCCACAGCACATCTTAAAAGAAAGAGCAAAGGGTAGATGGTTGTGGAACTCGGTGACACCCAGCGCCTGATTGGCATGGACCAGACAGATAGAAAGAGAGAGAGAGAGAGAGAGAGAGAGAGAGGATTTGTCAACTCAAGCTTCAAGTCTACAGGCAGTGTAAGATTAAAGAAATCTCTCATAATTAACAGGGAAACAAGGACAGCTAACGCTCCTAGAAGAGGCCAATGCTAATATCGTTACCTCCACTACAGTGAGAGATGGCACGTGTCATGGTGTTGCAGTAGAAGGGGGTGCCTACCACAGTAATGCAGAGTACTCACACAGATCCTGCAGATGATGTTGTCCTCGCAGGCAACCCAGGATGACAAATATCAACGTTGTTACAACGATGACAAGAAACCACGGAGTCTGCTGTGGCAGATGAACACTCAAGATGTTTAATGTGCGCAAGATGATGATGACAAAGAGGAAGTGATGATAAGGCGGTTGAGCGGCATCTCAACAGGTACAGCATGAACACAGGTACAACACAGGTACAACACAGTTTCGGACAGATAAACACTGGAAAAATAATAATTTCCGCCATCATCATCATCATCATCATCATCATCGTCATCATCGTCGTCGTCGTCGTCGTCATCATCATCATCATCATCATCACCTTTCACTCCCTTGAGAGCATAGGTCATAGATAAAGGCTCCCCAGTCATCCCCGTTCTTGGAATTATTCTCTGCTTCCTTCCATGTGCATCCCTTGTCTCTGAGCACTGTCATAATTTCTCTTCTCCAAGTAAGTCTAGGTCTTCCTTGTTTTCTGTTTCCTTGAGGATTCAATGTCAGTGCCTGTCTTGCTATGCGGGTGTCGGGTTTCCTCAGAGTGTGGCCAACCCACCTCCACTTCCTAGACATGATTTGTAGGTTCATAGGTTCTTGTCCTGCCCTTTCCCAGACCTCCTTGTTCCTGATCTTGTCCTGCCATTTAGTGTTCAAAATCCCCCTCAAGCAGTAGTTCATGAATGTTTGTATCCTCTGTTGTATTGTCTTGGTTATAACCCATGTCTCCGAACCATATAGCAGGACAGTCTTTACGTTTGCACTGAAAACCCTAAGAATTTCCGCCATAAGAAGTCAAACTATCTATGACACATCCATAACTGACCACACCAGAGCAAGATCCACACGCTAGACTGTCCAGTCGCCCTCTTTTCTGTCAATTAGTCCTCAGGCTCAATGGAACAGCGTGAAGAACCAAAACATCCTCACAGGCGAAGATAGAAATCCTAAGGGCGATTACTTTGAAAAAAAATTACATCTGTCAACACGTAAGGGCGGTAACTTGAAGAGTTAATCCCAGATTATTTCCCTTCTATAGTAAATACTGCTGATACTCCAAAGTGATCTCTGAAATTTACTGTTTAAAAAAATGCAACAAATACAATGTTGCGATTTAAACTGAAGTTTGTTGATGAGACAAAGGAAAATTGCCTGAAACGTTCACTTGGACATGAACTTCACGTGCTGACCTGAACTGTACCCTGCAGATGACTGGGCACAGAAAAGTGACACTAAACAAAACAGCATTTTTGACAATAACTCATGACAGGTTCACGAGAATCCCGTGAAACTTACTGAACACAAAACTCGCTGACCATGTTATTGAACGCCTATAAAAGATTGACGCTCCTCGAATCAGTTCATTTGAAAACTCCATGCGCAAGTATGGCTCATCTCACTACAGAACAACGATTCATCATCATTGGAGATTTACAGACTAGACAGTCACAAAGTGTAGTGCCCAGACAATGTGGTTAGAAGCACCATTAGTCGCCTTTGGAGACGATTTTAAGAAACTGGCTCAGTTGCAGACCGGCCGCGCAGTGGAAGACCAACAGTCACAACTCCTACCGGAGACCGCTTCATACGGCTGCGTCATCTCAGGAATCGATTTGCATCTGCGTCCTCAACAGTCCAGTCAATGACAACAGCTTGTCGAATTTCATATCAAACGGTCAGGAACCGGCTGCACGACGCTGGTCTTTGGGCTAGAAGAAGCTACAGAGGTCCTGCTCTTACGGACCGGCATCGCTAGAACCGAATGCAGTCAATGGATCGTTGCGAATGAATGGAGAAGGGTTTGGTTTAGGATGAATCATTCGTTCTGCTCTAGCGACACGACAGACGGAGAAGAGTTTACCACAGAGTCCATGAGCGCTACCCCCAGAACTGCGTACATGGTGGTGGAGGTGTACTGGTGTGGGGGACGATCAACCTCATGGGAAGAAGTGACCTGGTGCAAATTGAAGGACGCCTGAATGCCCATCGATCCGTCGCTGAAATTGTTTGTCCTCACGTCCTTCCACTTCTTGCTGCACCAAGATTTTTCAGCAGAATAATGCTAGACCTCATGTGGCACAACTCACCACCCAGTTCCTCGCTGACAACAACGTCCAGACCATTCCGTGGCCATCCATATCATCAGACATGAACCCAGTAGAACACTTATGGAATGAACTCAACAGACAAGTCCGCCAGTGAGACGTGGCCCCAACCAATCTCCGACAGTTGTCTCTTGCACTGAGGGAAGAGTAGGCAGCCATCCCACAACAACAGATCCAACTGCTAATCGGATTCATGTCAAGGAAATGCCGTTCTCTGATACAGGCCAGAGGAGGCCATACGCTTTACTGAAACGGAGGCCTCAGTCGCAAAGAATAAAAGTCCAAACCAAATTTAATGAACATCATTTCATTGTTATAGTTTTAAAGTTTCTTCATGCCAAGATTGAAACATTAATTTCGTCAAATAAAATTTTGATACAAGTTTGGAACTTGGTTCCAATACGACTACAGTAGTGTTGCGTTTTTTTGTTTGTTTGTTTGTTTTTTTTTTTAACAGTACATAAATATGGAGGTTTCAAAAAAATTATTAATTTAACACCCGCTCTAAAATGAGGTATAATGTTGACTGGTTATTTATTCTATGAAGTTGACTGGTTATTTATTCTTAACCCCCATGAAGGATATGGTAAAGGGCGTGAGGGTGCTGTCTGGAGTAGTGGTTATGGAACCACGGCTAACATTTTCCTCTCAGAGTTAGTGAAACATATCTGGCCAAGACCCTGTCACACCTCTCCGTTCATGCCCCTAGTAGGCGGCCTAGCCTGGCTAATGGGGCAGACATCACTGCAGTCCCTATGGTAGTGGAGTCTACTAAAGAAGTATTGCACGTCGTTTTTTTTCTTTCTTCTCAGCTCCATTCAGGATCTAAATGGAGTGGAGGCAGTGTAGTTACGTTATGGGAACGATGATAATCTGATATGTCTGTTGATGTTTGACCTTGGGTTGCTGTGTGACTCAAGTGTAAGACACGCTGCTCCGCTCTCCACCACAAAAATAAGAAATAAGTAAAGAACAGTGTGCCGGGGATGTCAAGCTTGTTTCACACTATTACCAGCTAGAATTGTGTTATGTTTATCAACAGCAATATTCCTACAAACGGAAGGTGGAAAGGGGTTCAAATAAAACACACAGAGTAAGATTCGTGTTAAAAAAAGACCCCATCTGACACCATATGTGTCCTTCAAAGCATTCACTGCATCGGCTGTAAAGAACTCCTCAGCTTCCAGTTTCAGGGGGTCAGTGCAAGAGCACATTTACTAGGACAGCAGAAGGTGGAAACAATCAATAACAACAACAACAACAACAAAAACTGAAAGGAAAGAGAGCTGACGGCATGTTAAGAGTTTTAAATAATCGTTAATCTATCAAAAATCGATACTGGAGTAAAAATGCCCCACATAAACCGGGAGAGTAAAACAATATATTAGTAGATGTACACCTTGAAAATGTAGGCAGGAGATTTCAGTCCATGTGTGTCAACATTTGCCTGTCAAATTTCAACACGTATACGGGAACAGGATGATGAAAATGGTGACGGTGAAGATGGTGACCTTAACTAGACAGCTGGTTAATGTTACTAAGTTTGTTAACTGCGGTTAATGTTACTAAGTTGTTAGTTGCAGTTAAAGTTGACTGTGGTCATTATCGTTATTTTAATTACAAGTGCCGTCAATCACTGCAGCGGTTACAGAGCAGAGAGAGAGAGAGAGAACGGAGAGTGAGTGAGTGAGTGAGTGAAAGATTGAGAGAGATTGAGAGAGAAGTTGAGAGAGGCTGAAAGAGATTTCAGTAGGAGAGATTGAGAAATATTGAAAGAGAGAGATATTGAGATGGAAATATTGAGAGAGACTGAGTAAATGAGAGATTGATTGATTGATTGATTGATTGATCTTTATTTCAAAAGGGTTAAGAATTGAGAGGAAGATTGAGAGAAATATTGATAGAGATTGAGAGAGACCGACAGAGAGAGAGACAGAGAGAGCGAGATTGTGAAAGAGGGAGAGAGACTGAGATAGAAAGAGAGACTGAGAGATTTTGAAAGAGAGAGATACTGATATAGACAGAGAGAGAGAGAGAGAGAGAGAGAGAGAGAGAGAGAGTCCTCGGACTGATTATAGAAACTGTCTCAAACCCGACTTCTAAGATTAAGGAAAGCCATTACCTTGGCATAAACGTATTTTTTTAATCTTAAATTACACCAAGAAAACTGCTTTTTACGAGTATATAAGCTCTTTCATGTGCATTTCCCATATAACTGGTTCCTGGTAATCTCTGCGTAACAGGTCGCCCGTTATCACATACAGGCCCGGTTCCTACAACGTCTTCCTCTGTCTAAGGTAAAGATCATCGTGTGTTTGTGTGTCTTCACGTTCGTTTGTGTCTTGTAATGCTGTCACTTCTCGGAGTTCCATAATGTTGCCACTTCACGGAGTGTATCTGAAGTTTCAAAGCTCGTGAAAGTGAGAGAGAGAGAGAGAGAAAGAGAGAGAGAGAGAGAGAGGAGATCTTCTTCTTCTTCTTCTTCGTTCGCTTCTACCACCAAGACCGCCCTGTGATCCTACTGAATTTACGCCTCTGGTCCAAAAGGTCCCCGAAAGGACCACACGAGATCCCCGAGAGGACCACAAGAGGTTCAGAGTAACGCAGGGCTTGAGCCTGTATTCTTGGGGGGTCTCAGAAGCGGGATTGCGTGACACCGTGGTTTTCATTGCACCAGTTTAGTCTAGAGTTGGACTTTCTCACCGGAAGACCTCGATGTGTTTTGGATATCAGTATATTCCAGCTGAGTGAGAGGTGGTAGCCCACCCAGGCCAGAGTTGGACTTTCTCACCGGAAAACCTCGACGTGTTTTGAGATACCCGTGTATCACCGCCGGGTGAGAGGTGGTTGCCCATCCAGTCCAGTGTTGGACTTTCTCACCGGAAAACCTCAGCGTGATTAGGATACGCATACATCCCCGCCGGGTGAAAGGTGGTTGCCTATCTAGACTGCCATGGTCCAGTGTCTCCAACTTCAGCATTTTGTGGTCGTGGCCGCTACCCTTCCTAGTTGTGACCAGGATGGAGCTTTGTCCAGGAGGACGAATAATCGCCACTAGTGACTTCCACCCCTGGGTCCAGCCGGTTTAGGCATATTATCCCAGTATGGATGTGTCTGGGACGTGACCGACCTTTAGAGCGGAGGTGGCGTGACATGCCTAGCCATCAGGTTTCACCCCTGGTATATGCCGGTTTAGGCATATTACACCAGTGTAGGTGTATTTCGGACGTGGCCGGCCTCTAGAGCAGAGGTGATGTGGTATATGTAGCTCTCGCAGCGATACTACTGGACATACCGATTAAACTTCACTTTATCCTTTCCACCACCTTTTCACATCGGCGCCGCACAGCAACCCTTACTTCTTTTCCGCAGTTTCTTCCTTGACCGGGAGGAGCTTCACTCCACGCACGTCATCCGAAGAGTCTCGCCAGCAGTATCTTAACCTCTGTGTTAAGCCAGTTCAGGCATTTCGCCCGATATGAGTGCACTTAGGACGTGGCCGACCTCAAGACCAGAGGTGCCGTGATTTGACTGTTTGCTTCGCTTTATCCTTTCTACCACCATTACCGCAGTGGTGCCGCACGGCAACCCCATTTGCACCTTTCCTCATTGGCCGGGAGGAGCACCGCTCCACACACGGCAGCTTAAGAATCTCGCCAGCAGCGTAGAGAGGAGATGAGTGGAGACGTTTTGTAGATGAATAATAAGGGTTAAAGAGAGGAGAAATTGGTGGGGGCGGGGGAGGTAGACGGGGTCGTATCCCTTAGGACTTGCTGTCGAGAAGGCCCGAAGGGACTGCTTTACTTCTCTTTTCTTATTATGAACTTAATTTAGGAAAATAGTTTAACGTTCCGTCTACAGCTTGAATGGGGGGGGGGGGGAGGGGGAGAGAATAGGTGGGATGGGGAATGGGGGTGGAGTCCGATAGTAACTAATCTTGGGCCTTGACTTGGCCCTCCACGGAGCTGTGAATAATGCAGATATTCTACAGATATTGGGCCATACTGGTGGTTCAAAGATTACTGGTCCTATTTCTTCAAGAAACTATTTCATGTGGGTAAAAGGATAATAACGGAGAGGAAAAGGATAATAATTCAGAAGAAAGATGATTTCAAAGAAGATTAAGCTTGGAGGGAGTGGAGATGGGCCCGGGGGGGGGGGGTCACACGTTTAAGAAACAAAAAAGAAGAAGAGGCCATGAGATTGCAGAGAGATTCTATGTTTGAAAATCAGTAAAGACCATAGTAAGGCTAATATTGTGACAGTCGATATGTAAGAAAGAGAGTATATTTATATACAAACACTCTTATCTTCTTCTTCTTCTGCTTCTTCTTCTTCCCTCCTCCTCCTGACATTCCTCATTCCCCCGCCTCTTCTCCTCCTCCTAATCATTCATCATCATCTTCTTCGTGGAAATGCAAAAATATGATGTTCTTTGCAGCCGATGCAGTGAAGGTGTTGAACCACTGCATCGTTTTTGACTGGAGGATTATGGTGGTTATTTCTCCAGTCTTTGATTTAAGCTCAGCAGCAGAGAATATGCAAGACTTCTTTAACAGACTCCACCACCCTGGGGACTATGGCGATCCCTGCTCTAGTAGCAAGGCTAGGCCTATTACTGGGGGTACAAACTGGGAGGTGCGACAGGGCCTAGATCGGATATTGTCTGCCAACCTTGACCTTAGCATGTCATCCATTGGTAGCTGGTAGCAAAACCGGACAGGGTCTTTAGCCTAGGAACACATTTGCACCTTATACATACTAAAAGATACAAAGATTACTCTACACATTACACATACATTATACACTTGAGAAGATACAAATACATATATTACGCTACACATTACACAGACATTCCACACTCCAGAATAAACAAAGATTACTCTACACATTACACAGATATTGTATACTTGAAAAGAGAGACAGATTACCATACACATTACACAGATATTGTATACTTGAAAAGAGAGACAGATTACTATACACATTACACAGATATTGTATACTTGAGAAGACACACAGATTACCATACACATTACACAGATATTGTATACTTGAGAAGGCAGACAGATTATCATACACATTACACAGATATTGTATACTTGAGAAGACACACAGATTACCATACACATTACACAGATATTGTATACTTGAGAAGACACACAGATTACCATACACATTACACAGATATTGTATACTTGAGAAGACACACAGATTACCATACACATTACACAGATATTGTATACTTGAGAAGACACACAGATTACCATACACATTACACAGATATTGTATACTTGAGAAGACACACAGATTACCATACACTTTATACAGATATTCTAAGAACTGAAATTATCACCGAGCTTAAATAACATTTTATCTCTCAACATTATCTGTTCACTATAATTTTTTTTTCAAAAAATAATGTTACCTTCTGACATTGTAGCATGTACTCGTCATTCATCATCATCATCATCATCATCATCATCATCATCGTCGTCGTCGTCGTCATCATCATCATCATCATCGTCATCGTCATCATCATCACCATCATCGTCATCGTCGTCGTCATCATCGTCATCATTGTCGTTGTCGTTGTCGTCATCATCATCATTGTCGTTGTCGTCATCATCATCATCATCGTCATCATCATCATCATCATCACCATCATCGTATCGTGGTCGTCGTCATTGTCGTTGTCGTCATCATCATCATCATCATCATCACCATCGTCGTCGTCATCATCATCGTCGTCATTGTCGTTGTCGTTGTCGTCATCATCATCATCATCATCATTATGTGCCATCTCCAGAACGAAGGTTAGCGATAATGAGTCCCAGTTTCCTCGACTCCTTCGCCTTGATGGTGCTCTCAGCCAGGCTGCATGATGTCCATTCTCGTATGTTATCTTCTCATTTACATCTCTTGTCCTTTTCTTCCTCTTTTTCCCTCTACCTTTCCTTCTAGTGTTATCTTCAGTGTGTTCTTGCGTCTTTTGATGTGGCCAAAGTATTTTGTTTTCTTTATCCTTTCTTTCTCTGAGAAGCTTAAGCCGCTTTTGGGGCTGTTCTAAAACTTGTGCATTTGTTCTTTCATTCTCAGTGGTATTGGTGGGGGGTGGGGGGATGTAAGACGCTCCGTTCGATTAGGCAATCAGCAACCCATACCTGATATGCCTAGCGTCGGGGTTAGCGAACCATAGCTGATATGCCTAGCGTCAGGGTTAGCGAACCATAGCTGATATGCCTAGGGTCAGGGTTAGCGAACCATAGCTGATATGCCTAGCGACGGGGTTAGCGAACCATAGCTGATATGCCTAGCTTCAGGTTTAGCGAACCATAGCTGATATGACTAGCGTCAGGGTTAGCGAACCATAGCTGATATGCCTAGGGTCAGGGTTAGCGAACCATAGCTGATATGCCTAGCGTCAGGGTTAGCGAACCATAGCTGATATGCCTAGCGTCAGGGTTAGCGAACCATACCTGACCAAGACCCTGTCCCACCTCTCTGTTATCGCTTCCAGTAACAGGCATAGCCTGGCTAACGGGGCAGGGATCGCCATAGTCCCCATGGTGGTGGAGTCTGCTGATGTAGCATTGCACACCCCAGTGCTTTTAAACTGAAAGCCGATACGATGTTGTACCTCAACACCTTCACAGCCTCGGCTGCAAAGAACACCAGCTCACAGTTACGGGGAGATAGCATAAGACAAGACAAGACAAATCTCCATGATATAGGCCATAATTTTCTGTAGATCTATATTTCTGCCACATTAACACTTCTCCCCGAGCAGATACTAATTTCTTCTATTAATGTCCATCCCACGAACAAAATTCGTTACAAAATGTTCAGGGGAACATAGAGTATCTCTGTACATTGTCACGTGAGAGGAGAAAGAGTAGTAATAACAAGCAATAGAACTAGTGTAACGAACAGAGAGAGAGAAATACACAACACGCATCTCAAGGGAAACAAGTCTTTGTCTCTAATCTTGGCAGCAGGTTACATATGAATGCTTTCATCCTCTCCCACAAACTTCCCCTGCACTTCAAACACACCATTGTGATTCGAGATCTAAATTATCTCTAGGAAGATTGGAATTTTGTGTCACGGAAGGAACTTTCCTCGCAGAGCATACCAAAGTGCTGGGGCAGTCCCCTGTAACAAGCGCTTTTATTGGGTTATCTCCCTGAATTCGGCAGAAACCGTTGGCAGCTCTAAGGGTCACTGGAAGGACTCGAACAAAGAACGGAGATAATGGCTACATGATTTCACCGCACTTCTTCGTGTATCGACAGTGTATTTTCACATACGTGTAAGATCACATGCACAGTCACACATACATGCATTAAATGGATGTATTACACCAGTAAGCTTTAACCTTTTTTTTTCGATTACCATCCATTACTATACATTATCCAGTATGTTGTAATACTCCCTAGGCAATACTCAGTATATTATCACACTCCCTCTGATTGCCAAATATATCCCCTACTCCACATGTACTGCCGTATACCCGCTTTGGATTCCCAACATGTTCCCATTTACGCAATGGATTATCAAATTTGACCTAAATCCCTAAGAATTACAAAATATATCCCCATACCACTTATGGATTACCCAATATATATCCACAACACTTACGAATTACCCAAACTGTTCTACATTCCTTTTTGATTACTCAATATATCTCCGTAACACATATGAATTACCTAAACTGTTTTACATTCTTTATTGATTACCCAGTATATCTACATAACATTTATGAATTACTGAAACTGTTCTACATTCCTTATGGATTGCCCAGTATATCTCCATAACATTTATGAATTACCTAAACTGTTCTACATTCCTGATGGATTACCCAATTCATCTCCATAGCAAGTATGGATTACCTAGTGTATCTTCATAACATTTATGGATTACACAATATACCTCCGTAACACAAATGGGTTACCCAAACTGTCTCGTATCCTTTATGAATATATGAGGGATGATTGATAAGTCTTCTGCATAATGAACAACGGATTATTTGTGGACATCTTTTTTGAGTTATTTCTCAACATAGTACCCTTGCAAGTTTATGCACATAGTCCAGCGATCCTGGAACATACGGATCCCTTCTTTAAAAGTCAGCATTTTGTGCCAGTAGAAAGTGGTCTACAGCATGAATGGCGTCATCATCTGAAGCAAATTTGCAACCACTGAGTTCCTTTTTTAGTCTGGTAAACAGGTAATAGTCCGAAAGGGGCCAAATCTGGTGAAACAGGAGGATGTTCAAGAAGATGGAAGCCGCATTCATGAATGGCAGCCATAGCTACCGCCGACTTGTGAACTGGAGCATTGTCTTGATGAAAGATGACTCCTCTTGTCAATTTCCCTCGACGCTTTTCCTTTATTTTAACCCGCAGTTGCTTCACAAGATTAGGGTAATAGGCCCTGGTGACCGTTCTGCCCTTTTGAAAATACCAATACTTTTGAATCCCAAAAGATGGAAGCCATCACTTTGCATGCAGACAGAACCACCCTTGCTTTCTTTGGAGGTGGGGATTCATGATGTTTCCACCGCTTTGACTGCTCTTTGGTTTCTGGTTGAAAGTGATGAACCCAAGTCTCATCCATAGTCACAAATTGCTGAAGAAACTTTTCGGGATCTGCAGATAAATGGCCACGGTTGTCTCTTGACATGTTGAGACGTTGTCGTTTGTGATCAGCTCCAAGAAGTTTCGGGACCCATCGAGCAGAGACCTTTGTCATTTGAAGATCATTGTGAATAATGGCAGGAACACGTTCCTGGGAGATGCCTAACTCAGTAGCAATGCACCGCTCAGTTAGTCGTCGATCCTATATTATCATGTCATGGATTCTGTCAGTGGTTTCATCGGTGGTTACCGTTCTTTGTCTTCCTGGACGGGAATCATCTTCCAGACTCTCCCTTCCATGTTTGAATTGAGCTGCCCATTTCTTCACTGTGATATAAGAAGGAGCACTCTGCCCTGGAGTCTCCACCATATTCTCATGGATCTCCTTCGATAATAAGCCCTTGATGCAGAGGTAGCGAATGACTGGTCGATGAGAAATTTTGTCCATTTTCTCACTTTATGCCACCCCTTACCACTTCAGTAGCCTGTTAAAAAAATTGGTTGCAGTTAATTTCTTGAAACTTGATGTTTAATCTTACATTAACCTGATCTACAAATGCACCTAATATCAGCTGTTTGTTTCAAGTATTTGTACCTTATGCCGAGAACTTATCAATCCCCTCTGGTATATCCACAACACTTATGGATTACCCAGTATATCACCACAACATTCATAGATTACCCAATATATCTCAATAACACAAATGGATTAACATAAGTGTCCATAATCCATCGATATTCTTAATGTAGTCCACTAATTGTTTTCGTTGTATTGCTTTTTGTTTTCTTCTACGTTCCCTGTAATTTAAAAAAAAAATATTATTGTATTATGTCCCTTGATGTGCCAGATATATTTTGACTGTTTGGTTCCAATATTTTTCATTATTTCTGTTGATAGTTTCGGTTCATCCAGTAACCCCGAAAAAAAAAACAATGCACTGAACTATGAAAGTTTAAACTAAAACATGTTGTTCGTTTATAAGCCGCTGTGTCTAATCTTGATTTTATATACAAATTTTACCTACATAGAGACCACAATGTAACCAAGAAAGGTAAATGAGTAAAAGTCTCTGGTTCAATGCCATTACGGCATATCAGGGATACGGTGTTAGGCCCGTATTTCTTCGGCACATAAAAGTCTGACGTGTGTCAGTATCACACCTGGTCGCACTTACCTTCCCAGATTTCTCTGGTACCCAACTTTAGAGCTTGGGTGGACCACGTGGCCTTTTTTTTATGCAGTCAAGAGCTTAAATGAAAAATTAAATAGGATTTATATAAATAGGTTATTAGTGATCTGGACAAAAATACTGCACTTACCCAGGAAAGAACAGGAAAAAAAAGTACTTTCATACGTTAAGACTTTGTACATGCTGTGGAAGGATTATGGAAACTATCTTTACGCAACAAATAAGATCCAAACGGACAAAACAAAAGCATTGCAGATCATGCGCGTAGACTAGATGGCGATATAAAACACAGCACCTTCTTCTTCTTCTTCTTCGTCTTGTTCTTCTTCTTCAACTTCTTCTTCGTCATCTTCTTCTTCTTCGTCTTCTTCTTCATCTTGTTATTATTGTTCTTGTTCTTCTTCTTCATCTTGGTCTTCTTCTTCTTCTTCATCTTGGTCTTCTTCTTATTCTTCTTCTTCTTCTTCTTATTCTTCTTCATGTGACGTGTCCTTTCCAGAACCCTGTCCCTCTCACAGCTTCCCTGAATGTCATGACGGTCTTGTTCCAAGTTGACCGGCGTCTTGCAATGACACATTCACACATTCCGTGATGTCCTGATCCCGCCTGCGTCGAGTTCGTCCATTTTCTCTTGTTGCCGGGCGCTACGTCTTCTGCTCTCAGTCTCCCAGGACCATTGTGTTTCTTAATGTTCCAGAATTATCTCAGCTTTGTCATTTTGAGAGTGTTAACGAGCCAGTTTTCTGCCACGCCTAATCCTATCGCTGCCTGGTTATCTGAGTGGTTAGACGCTCCCCCTACTAATCCGTTTGTCCCGGGTTCAAGTCCCAGCAGTGGGGATGTTTTCTGGTACACACCAAATAAGAACCCCTGGGTCCACCCAGTCTGTAAAAATGGGTACCAGAGAAATCTGGGAAGATAAAGCAGCTGGGATTGATACTGACCACATCACACTTTCATGTGCCGCAGGTCATGGAAAATACGGGACGAACACCGTATTTCCCAATATGCCTTAATGGCATGGAAACGGGAGTTTTACCTTTACCTTTATCTAATCATATCAGTATCTCTATATTTGATTTGAAAGACGACGAATTGACTAAAACAAAGCACCTTAGGCCACAAATAAATGACGACTGAAGTTTTTAAAAATGCAGATAAAATACTTTTTTTATGATTAGCTTACATTAAATAAAACAGCTTTATGTAAAGTACAGGCTGTGAACGAACGGGACCCAAAGACACTATCTAAAGATGAAAGTACCCGACAAATGTGCTTTTCATAATCTTCTAACAGTATAAAGTGATATGAGAATAAACCACACAGAATCAATACAACTTCCATTACAGAATTCGTGAAGACAATACATCCATTAGATACGTGACGAATACATATTTAAGACGGACTTAAATAGCTTGCCGGTTGGTTCTCCAGGTTCTGGTTTCGAGTAGGTTGGCGTATGTCACTGTGATTTTAAGTAAATCACGAATGGCTGTCTAGACACTAAAATCCATTTGCGAGTCTGAAAATGTTGGCATAAATATAAAAACTTCAGCAATTTAGCACCACTATTCCTAATGCATTGGGATAATAAAATTATAATATAAAAAAAATGGAAGTATAACTTTTTTTTTAATGGCGATTCTTCTATTCTCAGAAATCAGTAAAGCAACGCTTATCTTATATATCTCTATTCTGTAGAAATCAGTAAAACAACTATCATCTTATATATCTCTATTCTTTAGAAATCAGTAAAGCAACGGTTGTCTTATATATCTCTATTCTGTAGAAATCAGTAAAACAACTCTTATTTTATATATCTCTATTCTTTAGAAATCAGTAAAACAACTCTTATTTTATATATCTCTATTCTTTAGAAGTCAGTAAAAAACTCTTATCTTATATATCTCTATTCTGTAGAAATCAGTAAAATAACGCTTATCTCATATATCTCTATTATTTAGAAATCAGTAAAACAACGCTTGTCTTATATATCTCTATTCTTAGAAATCAGTAAAGCAACTCTTATCTTATATATCTTTTTCTCATAAATCAGAAAAACAACTCTTAACTTGCTTATCTCTATTCTTAGAAATCAGTAAAACAAAATCTGTCTTACATACGTATCTTTCTTCTTACAAATCAGTAAGGTAACTCCTATCTTGTATACCTCTGCTTTGAGAAATCATCAGTAAAGCAATTCTTATCTTATGTGTCTCTATTCTCAGAAATCAGAAAAGCAATTTTACCTATCTCTATACTCAGAAATCATAAAAGCAACTCTTATCTTGCTTATCTCTATTCTCAGAAATCAGGAAAATAATTCTTATCGTGTATATCCCCATTCTTAGAAATCAGTAAAAGAAACTCTTATCTTACATGTCTCTATTCGCAGAAATTAATAAAACAACTCGTATGTTTCATATCTCTATTCTTATAAATCAGTAAAGCAGTTCTTATCTTGCAAAGGAATGATTGTGCACATAAAGTGACATGATTTTATAAATTGATGCAAAACTGCCAGTCCTTTCTGTTCTAGACTTCAATGTAATTGTGTCGTTTTTTGTGGACGTATTTCAAGTTTTTAAGTTTCTTTACTTTCTTCTTAACTTCTAATTTTTATTTTACAGTAATGTTTCCTTAAACTGATACCAAAGTCAAACACCAAAACACGTTCAAAAGTTCCAAATTCGTGGAATCTAAATTTTCCTACTCTTCGCTAGGATGTGATGAAACAAAATCGCGCAAGGCCATTATAAAGGACTATTTTATTCAGCGCATGTTCTACATAAGTGGAGGAAAAGTGTCAGGAAATATTGAAATTGTTAAATGTTCTCTCTCAAACATCACTTGGGGGTTGGTGAGTTCATGAAGAAATAGTTGGTTTCAGTCCTTGGACATTTTTAGAGGAAAAAGAAACAAGCGTCTGGAAAGATTTAATTCGTTTATCCTTCATCTGTCTGTTCGTTCATTCTTTCCGTCTGTTTTTCTATCTATCTATCTATCTATCTATCTATCTATCTATCTATCTATCTATCTATCTATCTATCTATCTATCTATCTATCTATCTATCTATCTATCTATCTATCTATCTATCTATCTATCTATCTATCTATCTATCTATCTGTCAGTCTGTCTGTCTGTCCGTCCATCCATCCATGCATCCATCCATTGATCCATCCATCCATCCACCCATGCATCCATCCATCCATCCATCCATGCATCCATCCATCCATCCATCCATCCATCCATCCATCCATCCACCTACCTACCTACCTACCTACCTACCGACTTATCTATCTATCTATCTGTCTGTCTATCTATCTATCTATCTATCTATCTATCTATCTATCTATCTATCTATCTATCTATCTATCTATCTATCTATCTATCTATCTATCTATCTATCTATCTGACACACCAGGGTAACGATTAACTAACCATGGCTGGACACGACCTGTCCTGCCTCTCCTTTGATGCCCTCAGTAACAGGTACCCCCTGACTAACAGGGGGCGGGGATCTACGTAGTCTCCATGGCGATGGAATCCCCTAAAGAAATATTGCATATTCCTGGGTTTTTAAGCTCTACCCAGGCACCGAAAGAAGGAAAAGATTAGCCGTCGTGACTCGCTCCCCAGTTGGAAACGATGATGTGTTTCAACAGCTTCACCTCACCAGCTGTAACCAGTAGTTCCGGTGAAACTGGAGAAGAAGAAGACTGCATTATACTGCGGAGGCAGACTAAAAGGTTTGTCACATGTTGCCTTATATAGAGACTCATGTCACATTTCATTGAATGTCATTCTGTTATTTGTCACAGTCAACAGAAATTAATATCAGGGGACACAACTGCAAAATTGCTGACGATATCGTATAAAATTTAGCATTTCCTCCCATCTTAGGGTAAAATCATATCCGTCATCAAACAAGAGATGCTTACCTTCACTGTCTCTTTTAATTAAAACATCAAGGATAGATAGGCATCATAATGAGACGTCTCTTAAGAACCAGCTTTCATTCTGATCTCTACAATAATTATAATACTGCTAGTAACAGACAGGTCGCACTGACTGAGTGATTTCGAAACACAGAATATTGTACCAGTACGAGACTTTTCGAGGGCTGTTTCCACTTGTTTTTCAAATTTTTAAGTTACGACTTAGTCGAATGAACTGATCTAACCCCTGATTCGAGAAACCTGGAGATGTTTCTAGTTGTTGCTAGAATATAACTTCTTGCACAAGCCTCGAGTGGGAACTCAAGAGTGCAGGAAATTGTAAGGGCAGAATTAGGGTTGGGGGGGGGGGGCGGTAATTGGCTGGTAAGACAGAGTTAACATAGGCTTTGGTGGTGCTCTTGTAGCTATCATAGGCTTTGGTGGTGCTCTCGTAGCTAGCATAGGCTTTGGTGGTGCTCTCGTAGCTAACATAGGCTTTGGTGGTGCTCTCGTAGCTAGCATAGGCTTTGGTGGTGCTCTCGTAGCTAACATAGGCTTTGGGGGTGCTCTCGTAGCTAGCATAGGCTTTGGTGGTGCTCTCGTAGCTAACATAGGTTTTGGTGGTGCTCTCGTAGCTAGCATAGGCTTTGGTGGTGCTCTCGTAGCTAACATAGGCTTTGGTGGTGCTCTCGTAGCTAACATAGGCTTTGGTGGTGCTCTCGTAGCTAGCATAGGCATTGGTGGTGCTCTCGTAGCTAGCATAGGCTTTGGTGGTGCTCTCGTAGCTAACATAGGCTTTGGTGGTGCTCTCGTAGCTAGCATAGGCTTTGGTGGTGCTCTCGTAGCTAACATAGGCTTTGGTGGTGCTCTCGTAGCTAGCATAGGCTTTGGTGGTGCTCTCGTAGCTAACATAGGCTTTGGTGGTGCTCTCGTAGCTAGCATAGGCTTTGGTGGTGCTCTCGTAGCTAGCATAGGCTTTGGTGGTGCTCTCTTAGCTAGCATAGGCTTTGGTGGTACTCTCGTAGCGAGCCGTAAAGTTTTTGTTTTAGAAATCACTGAACTTAGAACTGAAGAGAGACAAGAGAGCTGAAATATATATCACTGAGGAAAAATTGGAAGAAGTTTTGAGTTTCTTGGATCATTACTAATTGATAACGGAGATAAAATGAGGACAATTAAAAGGAGGACATCTTTCGCTCTTGAAAAAGTAAAACAACTAAAGAGTCTGTGGAGAGGAACAGACAGAACTATAAAAATAAGATTTTTTAAAGGCATGCATCTTTCCCATCGCAACATATGCCTGTGAGACCTGGACACTTAACTAAACAGCTGAGAAACACACAAATGCCTTTGAATGTAAATGCTACAGAAGAGTTCTTTAAATACCATGGACACACACACAAAAACATATCCATACTACAAGAACTTAATATTGAAGAAGGTTGGCTAGTAAAGATGATTAATCAGAGAAAACTTAAATATTTTGGACACATTAAACGTCATTAGAATTTAGAGAAGACCGTCTTGGAAGGGTACATAATGAGAAAAAGAAAAAGAGGAAGACTAAGGTGAAGATGGCTGCAAGACATCATTGATAATCTGCGAAAGGATGCATCAGCAGCATGGCATCTTGTTTACAACAGAGAGGTCTACAGTAGAGCTGTTAGAGTTCCGCAATGAACATGCAAATGACTGATGTAGTTGACTAACTAGACTACCTCATATTTTCGACTTCTTCTAGCAGGCTAACTAGCCTATGTTTTCTATCTTCGCTGTCTTTGTATTCTCGTGTGTTCCACCAGTAATTTGAGCTGTTGGACACTACAATCAACAGCGTCGCTCTCGGATCCATCATCACTATGTTAACTATTAAATGTTGCTGAATCGACTAATGAACTGTTAAAACTACTGAATGTTGTGTCATTTTTTACTTGTATAACCTGGCTACCACAGGGGTATAACCCCGGTCTGGCGGACTTGTAGAACCTGGTTACTGTGGGAGTATCCCTGGTGTCGTGGACATCTAGAACTTGTTTACTGTGGGAGTATAACCCCGGTCTGTCGGACTTGTAGAACCTGGTTACTGTGGGAGTATAACCCCGGTCTGGCGGACTTGTAGAACCTGGTTACTGTGGGAGTATCCCCGGTGTCGTGGACATGTAGAACTTGTTTACTGTGGGAGTATAACTCCTGTGTTGTTGACTTATAGAACCAGGTTACCTTGGGAGTTTGTCTCCAGTGTGGTGGACTTATAGAACTTGGTTAAGATGGGACTATATCCCAAGTGTGGTGGACTTATAGAACCTTGCTACCGTGATACGCTATCAGCACACAAACGTGTCACAACAGCGATATACTCCCACAATAACCAGAGTGTACGAGTCCACCACAACGGGGATATACTCCCACAATAACCAGGTTCTATATGTCCACCACACTGGGGATATACTCCAACAGTGACAAGGTTTTATGAATCCTTCCCACTGGGGATATATTCCCACAGTAACCAGGATGTGCCAGTCCCCACACTGGGGACATACTCCCACGGTAACCAGGTTCTATAAGTCCACCACATTGGGGATATACTAGCACATTAACCACGTTGTATGAGTCCACCACGCCGGGGATCAACTCCCACGGTAACCAGGTTCTATAAGTCTTAACACATCGGAGATATACTCCCACGGTAACCAGGTTCTATAAGTCTAACACATCGGAGATATACTCCAGAAGAAACTAGGCTGCACAAGTCCACCACACCGGGGACAAACATCCACGGCAACTACGTTCTATAAGTCCATCACACTGGGGATATACTCTCATGGCAACCAAATTCTATTAATTTACTATACTTGGGATATACTCCCATGATAACAAGGTTCTATTAGTCCACCACACCGGGGATATACACAATATATATTAGCAAACCTTATCAGATGGAGTAATACTTTCTCGCAATTACGGAGATGAATGGAGAGAGAGAGAGAAAGAGAGAGAGAGAGAGAGACTTATTTGCAGAAGCAAGTTTTAAAGGCTAGAAATGGTGGAAAGAGAGAGAGAGAAAGAGAGAGAGAACAAGAAAGAGACTGTATTTGCAGAAGTTTTAAAGGTTAGAAATGCTAGAGAGAGAAGAGAGAGAGACTGTATTTGCAGAAGCAAGTTTTAAAGGCTATAAGTGCTAGTGAGAGAGAGAGAGAAAGAGAGAGAGAGAGAGAGACTTATTGCAGAAGCAAGTTTTAAAGGCTAGAAATGGTGGAAAGAGAGAGAGAAAGAGAGAGAACAAGAAAGAGACTGTATTTGCAGAAGTTTTAAAGGTTAGAAATGCTAGAGAGAGAGAGAGAGAGAGACTGTATTTGCAGAAGCAAGTTTTAAAGGCTATAAGTGCTAGTGAGAGAGAGAGAGAGAGAGAGAGAGAGCGAGAAAGAGAGAGAGAAAGAGACTGTATTTGCAGAAGAAGTTTTAAAGGTTAGAAATGCTAGAGAGAGAGAGAGAGAAAGAGAGAGAGAGAGAGAAAGAGAGAAAGAGAGAGAGACTGTATTTGCAGAAGCAAGTTTTAAAGGCTGGAAGTGCTAGAGAGAGAGAGAAAGAGAGAGAGAGATTGACTGATTGATTGATTGATTGATCTTTATTTCAAAAGGGTTAAGAATTGGGCACGCAGGCCCGTCTGACATTCTGCCCTTTATCATACATCTTTCACTCTATTCCAGACATTCTACAAATATGCTGTTCATATAACAAACATAACTAACATTGAAGCTGAGAGACATAAAATAAAATATAACATTTACGTTTCGTTCTTAAACATTCACTCTGTACAGAAGTAACTACATATATTATAAATGACTATCTACTAAACAAAATTTTCGGGACAATTCAGAAAACAATTAATTGTATTCGGTGTCTGTAAGAGTAGTTTAAGATAACTTTTAAGTTTTATAATTCATAGAGGCATGAAGACGACATCAAATAGATATTGGGAAAGCTTGTAGTTGTAGGAAGGAGTATAATTTATATTTTTTATACAGGATGGGAGGTATTCCAAAGATGAGCAGCAGAATAACTAGAGAGAGAAAGAGAGAGAGACTGTATTTGCAGAAGCAAGTTTTAAAGGCTAGAAATGCTAGAGAGAGAGAGAGAGAGAGAGAGAGACTGCCCTAAAATTGTTCCTTTACTAGAAAGTAAAAGGTCTCCCAGTTTATCCGTGTCATTTACAAAGACTTTTGTCCTTGAAATGTTTCCAGTCCTCTGTTGTTTACTTCTGTCATATGTTCGGTACATATCTTCACTTTATGACTAAACGCAAAAACTTTATGACTCTAATATTCCAGTATTGTTTTCTATATGACACTATTTAAACATTCTCGGGATACACAAGAGTAGATTGACACAGTCCAAGTCTATAAAACTGTCAATAAATTCCCCCACGTAAACAGCTTGATATGGAAATTCACCAGAAAAAGGCTACTATCTTTTTAGCTTTGAGGTAGACACCTTCAGGTCCTTAGTCTACAGGTTATAGACACTGTTTTCAGCTTCTGGTACACACCCTCTCTCTTTTACAAGTTTATTGATTTGCCTTAGTCGTATTGTTCCTTTCAAAGCAAAGATTAGTTCTTGGTTCTCAAACTTTCAAAGAGCACGGACCCACTCAACAGACGGTTATTTCTTGATAATGGCTCTTATATCTGTAAGGGGAGGCAGTTTTCTCTACCTGTGTAGAGCGTTGGTAGAGAGGAAAGTACGGTGTATCATCCTGACATGTTCAATCAAATCAGTTCTTTATGTAGAATAGTTTTTTTTTAAGACTGAAAGATTTCCTTAACTCCTGATAGTCTTCTATTTAGGCTCCACTACTATAAGGAGTGTGTTAATCACTTCCTTTCTTATCAGAATAACGTAACAAATCAGAAACTTTTCCTTCTTCCTTGGCTGCAAAACAGTGTCCTCATAATAATAACAAAAGAGACATGGAGAAGAACAACAGAAAGGATGTTGAGCAATAGAGGGCTCACCTGGGCAAGAGCAGAAAAAAAGGCGAAAGACAGGCATTTGTGGAAAACCCTTGCAGAAGCCCCATGTGCCCTGGGCACTTAAGGTTCAGAGAGAGAGAGATAATAATAACAACACAGTTATCGTCCTTCCCGGTACGACGGCAAAATGTGAAATATCAGCTGATTGGGCTACCGTACTTCTTGTAACATATAGCCCAAGGCATGTCCTTAAAATTTACAGGTAACGTTTATTTAAAATGTAATCTGCGTGATTAATTGAGTTATGCGTCAGATAGGGATCCGGGATAAATTTGGCCATGTCATTTTGGCCACAATCGCTCAGATCTAGCCGTCAATCTCGACGATCTATGAAACAAGTATTAACCCGAGAAACCATGCGGACCTATTTACGCGTCAATTCCTAACGCTGTCTATCTTACATGTGACGACATTTGCCGCCAGGGACGAAGGACGCTGACATAAATCAAAGTTTTGACATTAAGATCACGAAGCAAATACAACTGATTTTTTTTTAAACCTCGCCTAAGAAAAATAATTCCCTGTATACACACCTTTTGTTCCGAGAATATGAAATTTTAACCAAATTTGAACTAATAATTTCTCTGGAGTTACATTACGGTTACGTCGTACTGGTTAGCTGAGTGGCTAGGTGGTACCTGGCTCAAGTCTCAGCAGTGGGGAGTTTGTTTTTTTTCTGGTACCACTACACCAAAAGTGGCCTCGAAGTCCACCTGTAAGGAGGTTCCCCAACAAAGTAGACATATTTAGTTTAATACATAAACTGACTCGTCAGTCAAACATTAATCTCTTTATTTCTCTCTAGTATCGAATGGGCTGCAGGACATAGTTGATAATCTGCAAATGGATGCATCAGCAGCAGGGCATATTGCTTACAACCGAAAGGCCTACAGGAGAACTTTTAGCGAGGCAAAGCTCCGGCAAGGTACATCCAAATGACTGATCGAATATAGACATTCAAGAGAACACACTGTTCTGGCTCCCTCAATCTTTTCAGATCAGCCAAAACAACTCGCAATATAAACAATCTTGATTCCCTTCCATATCACTAAATCAAAATGTATATGGTGCAGGGCTCCCATGTTAAACTAATGCCCCCGACTGAAAAAAAAAAGATTCAAACTGACTGTTCACTGCGACTCGTCCTATCTTGGACTGCCTGTCGCCATCTTTGTTCCAATTAAAACTTATTGCAGGCGTCTTCCCGCCGACCCGAGTCTCAAGTTGGCCAATCGTGTTTTCCTAATAACCTTCAGGACTTTTTAAAATCACGAACGTTCTCGAGAACTGATATTAAATACCTTATATCACAGGTCTGGCCTTAGCTTGTCCAACCGACACAAAATGCTCACGGTCACCTTGATCATTCTCTCTCTTTCTCTCCCTAATCCTGTGACGTCATACTTCCCATCAGTCGCACGCAGTCACTCGACTCCTACGTTCTTTCCCGTTACACACGCAGTCTCCAAAAAACAGGTACCATAGAATTTTGGAAAGGTAAATGCAGACAGCCGTGACACTGACCACATCACACTTTCATGCCCCTATGGTCTTGGAAATAACCTTATCCTCAATATTCCATAATGACACTGAAAAGGGAATTTTACAGTTAATGGGGCAGTCAAAGCAGACTTGGTCACAACCCTCTTAATCGCTCTCCTAGTACCTGGCTGTTGTTCTCCTTTAATCTGGCAAAGGAGGTCGCCATGGCTTCATCAGTGGTGAAGCTTACTTGAAAGCTAATTTCATAAACCCACAAATGGTCGTTAAACCATAATAGTCCATTCGCCATCAGAATCCACGTTTCTACTTCAACGCTATCATGGCGTCTGGTGCAGACAGCAACAGTTTTAAGATTCATGACAAGAACAGGCTGAGAAGAACATGTTCTTTGCTCATGTTTGGGACAAGCATCTTCACTGAAGAGCATCTACAACGACGGTACCAGGCCTTGTATTGTCTTGTCTTGTCTTGTCCTGTCTTGTCTTGTCTTACCCTTCCTTGTCCTGTCTTGTCCTGTTCTGTCCTGTCTTGTCCTGTTTTGTCTTGTCACGTCTTGTCCTGTCTTGTCTTGTCTTGTCTTGTCCTTCCTTGTCCTGTCTTGTCCTGTTCTGTCCTGTCTTGTCCTGTTTTGTTCTGTCTTGTCTTGTCACGTCTTGTCCTGTCTTGTCTTGTCCTGTCTTGTCCTTCCTTGTCCTGTCTTGTCCTGTTCTGTCCTGTCTTGTCCTGTTTTGTTCTGTCTTGTCTTGTCACGTCTTGTCCTGTCTTGTCCTGTCCTGTCCAGTTTTGTCTTGGCTGTCCGTTTTGTCTTGCCTTGTCTTGTCCTGTCTTGTCTTGTCCTATCCTGTCTTGTCCTGCCTCGTCTTGTCCTGTCTTGTCCTGTCTTGCTTTGTCCTCTGACGCGTCGGCTTGAGAGCGGGTCACGGCAGTTATTTTTTTTTGTCAGTCCCCGAATGGGGCTACCAAGCAGTGAGCATGCACTGCTTCTGTATTAGACTCCACCACCATGGAGACTATAGCGACCTCTAGGAGAGGTTTGGCAAGATCTTGGTCAGCTATGGTACACCAGCCCCTTTATGGAAAACTTTTATATGAATGATCTCGTGTTATTTCCTGTCTTCCGTTCTAGAAATTTCAATGCAGGGAGAAAAAAACAAACACTTGAGCTTCTTTTGGCATGTATATTCACGTCTTTCTCTTTTCTTTGAAAGACGCTATGGCTTCAGTTACGTGTGTTCTTCGTATCCATGCTTCAGATACACATTTTTCACACAAGAGAGTACAAATTGTCAAACATTGGGTGGCTTTTTTTAGAAAACTTCCTCCGTTTTATGGGACTTGCTTAAAACTTGCCAGTCGGGAAATTGACTGATTTCAGTCGGTCTGTACTCGGGACAGGAAGTCCAGATTTGAAAACACTCTGTATGTGTCATTTTTTTTGGTGTTATTTTCCGGTGCTTTTTACAAATACTTATGATTTGTAGTGGGGTTTTTTTTTTTTACTTCTTATTACAGATGCTTGTGATTTTTTGAAGTGTTTCTCCAGCTTTTATTACAGGCACTGAATGGTGTTTTCTAGTGCCTGTCATGTGTTCATTCCATTCAGGTTCTCCTCACCCTTCAGGCAGATATTATCTGTCTTCCGAGGGTTTAACTTCACCACTGGTACTTTCAATTTCAGTGCTGTTTTCCAGTGTTTGTTACAGGTACCTGGAGTAATGATCTCCAGTGTTGATGACAACTACCTGTGATTTTTAGTGCTGTTTTCCAGTGCTCGTTAAAAGTATCTGTGAATTTTGGTGCTTTTTTCCAGTGCCTGTTACAAATACCTGTGATTATTATTATTGCAGTTTTCCACTCTTTATGGTAAGTACCTGTTATTTTTAGTGCTGGTTTCCAGTGGTTGTTACAAGTACTTCTGATTTTTAGTGCTGGTTTCCAGTGCTTATTACAAATACCTATAATTTTTTTGTGTTGTTTTCTGGTGTTTATTGCAAGTACCTGTGAATATTAGTGCTGCTTTCCAGTGTTTATGATAAGTACCTGTTATTTTTAATGCTCTTTTCCGGTGCTTGTTACAGATACCTGTGAGTTTTAGTGTTGTTTTCCAGTGTTTATGACAAGTACCTGTGATTTTCCATACTGTTTTCCAGTGTTCATTACCTGTTATTTTTAATGCTGTTTTCCGGTGTTTGTTGGGGGTACCTGTGCATTTTAGCGCTGTTTTCTGGTGCCTGTATAAGTGTTCACGTACCTAATCTGTGGATTACGTTCTTTATATGGAACTACAATAACACCGCATTTCGCCAGCTGTGTAATTTGCATACATTTGCATGGCATTCATTCGCATGTGAGGTAAGAATGAAAGACGACCTGATGAAAAGGGGGGGGGGGGGTTCAAACTGTCCTGCCTGACCAGTTCTTCGTCCTTTGAAATGAAAGTCCTTCGTTCGTTCCCAGCTCTGGTAGATGATAGTGAAATCTATCAGTGATGGCCCTTATATGGGGTATAAATTTGGGGGCGGGGGGGGGGGGGGGAATCCAGCCGGATCTTTGCTTTCGGGGCCTCGAGGGTGTTCCCTGTTTAAAGAGGGTAGAGAGCAGGAGAGTTTCACTGTTGTAAGGAGAGGGGGCAGGAGGAGGGTTTCCCTGTTTCAAGGGGGGCAGGAGGAGGGTTTCCCTGTTTTAAGGGGGGCAGGAGGAGGGTTTCCCTGTTTTAAGGGGGGGGGCAGGAGGAGGGTTACCCTGTTTTAAGGGGGCACAGGAGGAGGGTTTCCCTGTTTTAAGGGGGGCAGGAGGAAGGTTTCCCTGTTTTAAGGGAGGCAGGAGAAGGGTTTCCCTGTTTTAAGGGGGGGGGGGCAGGAGGAGGGTTTCCCTGTTTTAAGGGGGGCAGGAGGAGGGTTTCACTGTTTTAAGGGGGGGGGCAGGAGGAAGGTTCACTGTTTTAAGGGGGGGCAGGAGGAGGGTTTCCCTGTTTTAAGGGGGGGGGCAGGAGGAGGATTTCACTTTTTAAGGGGGGGGGGCAGGAGGAGGATTTCACTGTTTTAAGGGGGGGGCAGGAGGAGGATTTCACTGTTTTAAGGGGGGGCAGGAGGAGGATTTCACTGTTTTAAGGGGGGCAGGAGGAGGATTTCACTGTTTTAAGGGGGGCAGGAGGAGGATTTCCCTGTTTTAAGGGGGGCTGGAGGAGGATTTCACTGTTTTAAGGGGGGCAGGAAGAGGATTTCCCTGTTTTAAGGGGGGCAGGAAGAGGATTTTCCTGTTTTAAGGGGGGACAGGAGGAGGATTTCACTGTTTTAAGGGGGGGGCAGGAGGAGGATTTCTCTGTTTTAAGGGGGGGGGGGGCAGGATGAGGATTTCCCTGTTTTAAAGGTGGGCAGGAGGAGGATTTCACTGTTTTAAGGGGGAGGCAGGAGGAAGATTTCACTGTTTTAAGGGGGGGCAGGGGATGATTTCACTGTTTTAAGGGGGGGGCAGGAGGAGGATTTCACTGTTTTAAAGGGGGGGGGAGGAGGATTTCACTGTTTTAAGGGGGGGCAGGAGGAGGAGGATTTCACTGTTTTAAGGGGGCAGGAGGAGGATTTCCCTGTTTTAAGGGGGGCAGGAGGAGGATTTCCCTGTTTTAAGAGGGGCAGGAGGAGGATTTCACTTTTAACGGGGGGGGGGGGGGGGTGGCGGCAGGAGGAGGATTTCACTGTTTTAAGGGGGGGGGGCAGGAGGAGGATTTCACTGTTTTAAGGGGGGTCAAGAGGAGGATTTCACTGTTTTAAGGGGGGGGGGGCAGGAGGAGGATTTCACTGTTTTAAGGGGGGGGGGGGCAGGAGGAGGATTTCACTGTTTTGGGGGGGGGGGGCAAGAGGAGGATTTCACTGTTTTAAGGGGGCAGGAGGAGGATTTCACTGTTTTAAGGGGGGCAGGAGGAGGATTGACACATGTACTTACATGGGCCATGGATGGGATATTTTCACGGCTGGTATGAAAATGTGACATTTTCACTTGGTGATAGGAGACGGTCAAGAGTAAATGACCATTGGGTTGGGGGGAGGGAGGAGACATAAAGAGAGACGTACATGTGTGTGTGTGTGAGAGTGTGTGTGTGTATGTGTGTGATATTGATATATATCAGTCGGATATTACGGCTTGGAGTCCGGAAGATCGGTGGGCCCGATATCTTAGGGGGGGGGGGGGAGAGATGAAAATTCTTGTTTTATTAATTATATATAATATTATCAGGAGATAAGCAGTATATGAGCACGCGGTTGGTGGGAGGGGAGGAGGAGAATGAGAGAGAAAGCGAAAGAAAGAAAGACGGAAAGAGAGAGAGGAGGAGGAAAGAGAGAGGGAGGGAAAAAGAGAGAAGGGAAAGAGAAAGAATGGGGAAAGAGAGAGAGAGAGAGAGGAGAGAGAGACAGGGGAAAAGAGAGAGAGAGGGGGGGGGAAGAGAGAGAGGGAATGAGAGAGAAAGCGAAGGAAAGAAAGACGGAAAGAGAGAGAGGAGGAGGAAAGAGAGAGGGAAGGAAAGAGAGAGAAAGGAAAGAGAAAGAAATAGGAATGAGAGAGAGAGAGGGGGGGAGGGAGCCGTACTAAGTTGTGTGGAACTGACTGTCTGTGTCTATGTTTGCTTGTGTGTACTTGTGTGTGCGTTTGTTTGTGCCTGCGTGTGTTTGTGTGTGCTTGTGTCTGTTTGTGTTTGTGCATGTGTATTTGTGTGTATGTGTTTAGGGGAATCGGCTGCTTCGTGAAAAACTCAAGGGGAAAAAAAAGAACAAAACAAACTCACAAGTTTGTATTTACAGTCTCTTCAAATCACATCTACAACACGTAATACGACATACAAAAAACATCCAACTCTCTAGGGCAAGCTCTTCCCAGGTGTTTAAAATCTCCTTCCCTGTTACCTATTCTTAAGAGCAATATTTATCACCTGGCTATAAATACATCGCCGTTCATTTTTACTCAAAATACCTTCCACGTCACAAACTTCTGACAGCTCCCGGCCTGATTATCTTAAGATAAAATTACTTTCTTTCAGGGCTAGAATTTTCTTCCTGCTAAGTGCTGTAGGAAGCGCAGGTACGGTGCTCTCTAGCACAAAAGATTTGTTTTTAAGATGTCGGTCTTTCAAATAGTTTTGTTCTTATACGGTTAGTATTTTTATTTAGAGGACAAAACAGTCCAGTTATATCTGTGTATGGAAACAATGGACTTGTGCTATCTCCCTGTAACTGCGAGCTGTTGTTCTTTGCATACGATGTTGTGAAGGTGTTGGACTACAGCATCGTATCGGCGTGGGAGCGGGTTATGGAAGCTATTTTTTCAGTCCCGGGGTACAGCTAAAAAGCAGGGGATGTGTGCAGTGCTTCTTTAGCAGACTCCACCACCATGGGAACTATGGCGATCCCTGCCCCTGTTAGCCAGGCTAGGCCTGCTACCGGGGGTACCACGGAGAGGTGGGACAGGGTCTTGGTCAGCTATGGTTCGCTAACCCTGACGCTGGCATATCAGCTAAGGGTAGCTGATTGCCTCATTGGACAGCGTCTTCACTCCCTGGGGTTGTTCTAATATTTGTACGATTGTTCTGTTCATTTTCCATGATAAATGAACTACCTTCCTGTAGATCCACATTTCTCCTGGCATCCTTGACAGTCTATGAAGAGCTTTCAGAACTGCTATCAGGAAAGCGAGGGCATGAGCTAGTGCTCTGATCTCTCATGTCAAAGGTCGGCATTTCGAATCCCGTTAGAGTTGCACCAGTTACCCAGCTGGACAAATGGTCACCTTGCTTCTTCCGGAGTTTCGGAAGGAAAGACGGCCAGACTTAATGCTGACCGTGTCACCCTCTAGTGTGCCGACAGGTCAAGGGAAATATGGGCCACGAATACCATATCCTTTAAGTGTCCCCATGATACAGTAGGACCACCGTTATCGTTTATCTTCATCAGGAGGGCACTTTATCGGCGTGGGAGCGGATTATGGCAGATGCTTTTTCGGTCCCAGAGTACAGATAAAAAAGTGGAAATAGATTCTTGTTTTATTAATTGTATATAAGGAGATAAGAGGTACAGGAGCACGCGGTTGTGGGGGTAGGGGGAGAGAGTGGAATGGGAGAGAAAGCGAAGGAAAGAGAGAGGGGAGGAAAGAGAGAGGGAGGAAAAGAGGGAGGGATGAAAGAGAGAATGGAAAGAGAAAGAGAGAGGAAAGAGAGAGAGAGAGCGAAAGAGAGACAGGGGAAAAGAGACATAGACAGAGAGGGAGGAAAGAAAGAGATGGAATGAGAGAGAAAGAGGAACCAAATTTGGCTTGGAGAAAGAGTAGTCCAGTTTAACCTGAGGAAAGGTGAATCATACTTAACATAGGGAAACAGGAATAAAGTTTAACTTGGAGAAAGAGGACTCAAGATTAACTTGAAGAAAGTGGAATCAAGTTAAGATTGTGAAAAGAGGAATGAAGTTTAACTTGGTAAAGATGAATCACACTTAATTTGTGAAAGAAATCAAGTTTAGCTTGGAGAAAGAGAACTCAAGATTAATTCGGAGAAAGAGGAATCAGGTTTAGCTTAGGGAAATGGGAATCAAGTTTAAAATGAAGAAAGGGGAATCAATTTTACATTAATGAAAGAGGAATTAAGTTTAATTTGAGGAAAGAGGAATTAAGTTTAGCTTGGGGAAAGAGGAATCAAGATTTAATTTGCAGGAATAAGAATTAAGTCTCACTTGTGGAAAGGTAAAAAGATAAAGGTAGTCCCATAGGGAATGCCGAAAGGGATGAAGCGTTAAAGGTAGTCCCATAGGAAATGCCGTAGGGGATGAAGCGTTAAAGGTAGTCCTATAGGAAATGCCATAGGGGATGAAGCGTTAAAGGTAAGCCCATAGAAAACGCTGTAGGGAATGAAGTGTTACAGACCTCATTATGCCGGGCCATCAGCCTATGAGGTAGGGTGGCCAGTTCCTTTCCTCGCTGCCTTTCCTTCTCAGATTGTCTCTGGTACCTATTCTACCTGGCTGAGTCGACGCACTGGTCGGAAAAAAAAATCCCGCTCAACTGGAGATTCGAACCCTCGATCATTCGGTTGCTAGACGACGGCTCTAACCACTACTCTAGCCTGCCCCCTACTTGTGGAAAGAGGAATCATTTTAGCCTGACCACAAAGAAATCAAATTTAACTTGAGGAAGGAGGAATCAATTTTCAGTTATAGAAAGAGGAAAAAAGTTTAGCCTCGGGAAAGAGGAATCAGGTTTAACCCGAGTAAAGAGGATTCACATTTAACTGGGAGATGGATACATCTAAACGTGACGGATCTAAGTTCTCATTACCACAGGCAATATGTCAGTCACAATCCTTAGATTTTAGAAAGTTGCAGTAAAATGTGAGCACTCTCGAGGAGGTAGAATAGATTCTTGATTAGCCAGAGTTACAGCCTCGGGGATATAGAATAGTGTCTTGATTAGCCAAAGTCACAGCCTCTGGGATATAGAATAGTGTCTTGATTAGCCAGAGTTACAGCCTCGGGGATATAGAATAGTGTCTTGATTAGCCAAAGTCACAGCCTCGGGGATATAGAATAGTGTCTTGATTAGCCAGAGTCACAGCCTCGGGGATATAGAATAGTGTCTTGATTAGCCAGAGTTACAGCCTCGGGGATATAGAATAGTGTCTTGATTAGCCAGAGTCACAGCCTCGGGGATATAGAATAGTGTCTTGATTAGCCAGAGTTACAGCCTCGGGGATATAGAGTAGTGTCTTGATTAGCCAGAGTCACAGCCTCTGGGATATAGAGTAGTGTCTTGATTAGCCAGAGTTACAGCCTCTGGTATATAGAATAGTGTCTTGATTAGCCAGAGTCACAGCCTCTGGGATATAGAGTAGTGTCTTGATTAGCCAGAGTTACAGCCTCTGGTATATAGAATAGTGTCTTGATTAGCCAGAGTCACAGCCTCTGGGATATAGAGTAGTGTCTTGATTAGCCAGAGTCACAGCCTCTGGTATATAGAATAGTGTCTTGATTAGCCAGAGTTACAGCCTCGGGGATATAGAATAGTGTCTTGATTAGCCAAAGTCACAGCCTCGGGGATATAGAATAGTGTCTTGATTAGCCAAAGTCACAGCCTCGGGGATATAGAATAGTGTCTTGATTAGCCAAAGTCACAGCCTCGGGGATATAGAATAGTGTCTTGATTAGCCAAAGTCACAGCCTCGGGGATATAGAATAGTGTCTTGATTAGCCAAAGTCACAGCCTCGGGGATATAGAATAGTGTCTTGATTAGCCAGAGTCACAGCCTCTGGGATATAGAGTAGTGTCTTGATTAGCCAGAGTTACTAGTCCAGATGACCGAAAGATCCCTATATTATATGCCATATCGGTAATTTATCCGTTTGGTAGGAGGCTATTAAGCCTTCGAGGGTTTTATTTCTCTGCGCTTATCTATTACTGTTATACTAAGATCGACAAAAGAAGAAGAAGAAGAAGATATTGAGCTTTCGATATCTGTCGCAAA
This sequence comes from Achatina immaculata, assembly GCA_009760885.1. NCBI lineage: Eukaryota > Metazoa > Mollusca > Gastropoda > Stylommatophora > Achatinidae > Lissachatina > Lissachatina immaculata. The sequence continues at coordinate 28,258,852 of CM019700.1, forward strand.
GATCTGTGAAGGCAAACTTGGAGGGCCAAAGACGTAGCACTCAAGCCGAATGAGACAGAGATCAACGACAAAGTGAACGGCCAACGGCCAAGAGGGCCAACGGCCAAGAGGACGGCCAACGGCCAAGAGGGCCAACGGCCAAGAGGACTGACATATCAGAACAGCTCTGCCGACTGTGTATAGCGGAGACATGAGAAGGGCGTTGTGTGGACATGAAAGAGAGACAGTTTTATCTAAATTAGCCTTCATGAGAGAGCTGACTAGTCTGGCATTGTTACAGTGAATAAGAGAATGAATATGGAGGCTATACACCAGTGTAAAGTCTGCGACGAGAGAGAGAGATGAAATAGAGAGGGCATCACGACGGGAAAAAGAGGACAGCCTGATGGGAGAGAGAGAGGAACCGAAAGATGGGAGAGATAAGACAGTACCGTGGAATGAGAGAACAGAGGATACGACGGAGATAGAAGACAGCACGGCAGAAGATTGAAGACAGCACGACTGGAGAGAGATCAACACGGCGGGAGATAGAAGACAGCACGACGAGAAATGGAAGACAGCACGACGGGATAGAGAAGACAGAACAGATGGAGAAAGATGTGCACAATGGGAGAAAGAAGACAAGCCGAGGGGAGATAGAAAGACAGCACGACAAGAAACAGAAGACAGCACAACGAGAAACAGAAGACAGCATGAGAAATAGAAGACAGCATGGTGGGAGACAGAAGACAGCAAGGCGAAAAACAGAAGACAGCAGGATGGGAGATAGAAGACAGCACGATGGGAGATAGAAGACAGCACCACTGGAGAGAACCAGAGCAGCACTACGAGAGAGAGAGAGAGAGAGAAAACAGCATAACAGGATAGCAGAGAGAAACTTTTTTAACTTTTTTAACTACCTAAGGGACCTCAACATGTTTTCCCTTCAGTCCTCGGTATTAACGTCAAGCGGTTATTTTTAGCACGATAAACGTTCACACGCCCCAGGTGTTACTTGTACAACCTTTGACCTGTATGACTCTCGGCATTTCTTTTCAAAACGGGCGTTCTTATCTTCCAGGTCGGACATACCAGCCTTTTTTGTTGAGGGACCTAAATGTTTAAATAATTACATGAGTCAAAGATTCTATTTAAACAGCCTTAAAGGAATCTCGTAATTTTACAAACGGTGGAATTTGAGTGGTTTCCCTTGAGTTTATCGGGTTAATGTGATTCAGTGGTTCTCAAATCTCTTTACACCGGGGACCCCCCCCCCCCCCCCTTTGAAAATCCATAAAAGGCAAAGAATCGGCTTCTTCTTTTTTTTCAGAAAATGTGCTTGACATTAATCATCTTTATAATAAAGTTACCGGGAGGTCTGAGAAAGGGCAGGACAAGAACCTGTGAATATACAAATCATGTATATCAAATTGACGTGGATTTAACCACACTCTGAGGAAATCCGATACCAGCATAGCAAGACAGGCTATGACATGGAAACCTCAAGGAAACAGGAAACGAGGAAGACCTAGACTTACTTGGAAGAGAGAAAGTATAGCAGTGCTCAGACACAAAAACAGAGAACAATTCCAAGAACACGGATTAATGGAGAGCATTTATCTGAGGCCTATGCTCTCTAGAGAGTGAAAGGCGATGATGATGATGATGATGATGATGATAACATAATTAGTGTGTTAAATGTACTTCATATGGCGGTTATGAATTCGATATGTAATAGTTACTCTATGTAAACTAGTTAAAATCCGATATAGTTTACAACATAAACATAATGCCGGAGATTATACAATGGTGGCTGCCCCTTGCCTTCCACTGGGTTTTGTATTATATAATGGTGGCTGCCCCTTGCCTTCCACTGGGTTTTGTAACGTTTTCCTATCCCTAGGTAGGTAGCCAGCCACGGATAACAAGGCCCCTCTGCCTGGATCAGTCTGGTTTTGAGGCGCCAGAGGCTCTACTTTGCTCCTTCGCCTGTTAGTAGAAGCATCCTTAGGCACGGAAAGTTCAGGAGTTGAACATTTTTATTGTCAGAGACATTTTACTGTCAGAGACATTTTACTGTCAGAAACATTTTACTGTCAGAGGCTATGTTAGATGGGAAGCCCAGGAGTTGATATTTTACTGTCAGAAGCTATGTTAGATGGGAAGCCCAGGAGTTGATATTTTACTGTCAGAGGCTATGTGAGTTGGGAAGTCCAGGAGTTGATATTTTACTGTCAGAGGCTATGTGAGTTGGGAAGTCCAGGAGTTGATATTTTACTGTCAGAAGCTATGTTAGATGAGAAGTCCAGGAGTTGATATTTTACTGTCAGAAGCTATGTTAGATGGGAAGTCCAGGAGTTGATATTTTACTGTCAGAAGCTATGTTAGATGAGAAGTCCAGGAATTGATATTTTACTGTCAGAAGCTATGTTAGATGGGAAGTCCAGGAGTTGATATTTTACTGTCAGAAGCTATGTTAGAAGTTGACATGTTAATGTCAGAGGCTATGTGAGACGCATATCCTTCCAAGACAGTCTTCTCTAAATTCTCATGAATTTTTAATGTGCCCCAAATATTTAAATTTCAGTAAAGTGAGAAATAACATGGTATATTGTCAGTTTCGGACAAAATACAAAACAAGAAAGGAGTATACTCCTATAATTTCTATATTCTCTATGTTCTCTATATTCTGCCAGGACAAATATAATGAAAGATTCCTTCATCACCACACGAGGCACTGAAGACACCGGCGTTTCAAAGCATCCAACGACTTCAATGAATAACTAAGGAAACAACCTGTCTTCTAACAACGTTTACTACCAGCATTCTATAGGGAAGTAAAGAGCATTACCATGTCCTCGGAGAGAAGGTCTTCACTTTGCTCCCCCTTCTGGACTGTTGTGAAAGCGCGTAGTCGCTCCAGCTGGTCCGGGCCTACAACATCCAGGTAATTCTTAAGTTCAACTATGATCCTACAACACCCAGGTAATTCTTAAGTCCAACTATGAGCCTACAACACCCAGGTAATTCTTAAGTCCAACTATGAGCCTACAACACCCAGGTAATTCTTAAGTCCAACTATGAGCCTACAACACCCAGGTAATTCTTAAGTTCAACTACGAGCCTACAACACCCAGGTAATTCTTAAGTTCAACTCCGGGCCTACAACACCCAGGTATTTCTTAAGTTCAACTCCGGGCCTACAACACCCAGGTATTTCTTAAGTTCAACTACGATGGGTTCTGTCCTCTTTTGTCTGCCTGCTGTTGGTTTATTTTGCGACTGAAGTATTCTGTGTTAGATTTTCAGAGAATTTTTCTTTCAGGTTATTGGTTTGTATTTATGAATAGATCGTTGAATTTCAAATACAGTATATATGCCAAATTTACGGCCGTTCATGCTGTTGGTCGTTCATATTTACGGCCATTTATACTTACGATCACTCATACTTACGGCCACTCATACTTACGGCCAAGGTGTTGCAGGATTGTCTAATGTGGTGTGATTTGTTTGTTGATTAATTTACAAGCATTTGTTGCTGTGCATACAATATAAATTCACAACAAGACAAGAGAAGGAGATGAGCTAGCACACGCTACATCATCATTTAGTGAATACAGAATGTATGTACAAGATCCGACAATTAAGTAATGAGACTGGTTCTATAAAGAATAAATAAACAACAGTTGAAGATATAACCTATATTTTATTCAAAGTGAGCCCCTTGTGCATTGATAAAGCGAGAGGCACGATCTAACAAACACTAGAACGACCTCTGCAGTTCTTCTGTTGGTGTGGCCCTTAAATTCGATGTTACGGCCCTCTGTATGTCATTAGTATCGTCAAAGAAACGTTCTTTCAATGGTAACTTTAATTTTGGGAATAGAAAATAATCGCAGGGAGACAAATCTGGGGAATAGGGTGGGTGGTTGAGAACACATATTTGTTTTTGGGCCAAAAATTCCTGTACAACTACCGCCCGGTGAGCCTGTGCACTATCATGAAGAAGGAAAAAACTGCCAGGAGTTGAATACTCGGGTCGAACTCGGAGAATCCTTTTCAATAGGCGTTTCAAAATACTTAAATAAACTTTGGCAGTGACAGTTTATTCCTCTGGAATAAATTCTTTGTGAATAACTCCTTTGCTGTCGTAGAACCACACCAACATTGTCTTCACTTTCGATTTTGAAGACGAATTTTTTTCGCCTTTTGGTGATGATGATGACTTCCACTGAGAACTTTGGCGTTTAGTTGTGGGATCATAGCGAAAAATTCATGTTTCATCCTCTGCAACAATCAAATTTAAGAAATGTTATTGATCATCAAACAACGAATGGGGCACAAACCGGCAAGCAACTTTTTCTTGCCCAAATCTTCCACTAAAATTTTATGAATGGTCTTTCGGTTAACGCCAAACTCATCTGCCATCTGCAGTCAAACAACGATCTTCTTGTATCCGTTCTCTGAACATACCTAGGGCGTCCATGTCTAGTTGCATTTGTCCACACCTTTTTAGAATCGTGAATACCACCTGGATACCTGTGCACGAGATAAACAATTATTCCCATAAACCTGTCGCATCAATTCAACTGTCTTAAGGGCACTTTTTCCGAGTTTTAAAGAGAATTTAATGTTAGCTTTTTGCTCCATGCTGATTACGTGACAATGCACCTCTAACTAGGTCAACAAAATGGCGGCTTCTTTGTCATCTGCTTATTGGGCGGCCGATGAAAAGTTGTCAGATCATAGATGAAGGCTGCCTCTTTGGATTCTATGCTTTGCTGCATAGATGGCATTTTTGCGTTGGAAATATGGAAAATCAGTCTCATTACTTAATTGTCGGACATTGCATATATGTGTTTGTGCGTGAATGTACATTTTCTGGGTATCAATGATAATTAATACAATAATAAGTTGTGTTTAATGTGCTGTGATTCATATTTCCTGATAAGTTACCACACATTTACTGTTTAATTCGCATTCTGTGAGTATTTTAGGACGATGGTGAGAATGTATACTCATCTTGTAATGTTAAAATAGTGAACCATAGTGTCTGGTCTGAATCTGTAACGACCTATATACGGCCAAATCGAGTTACGACCGGATTCCCCTTTTCTTAAATGCTGGCCGTAAGTTGGCGCACGATTATAATAAGAATAACATTTATGAAAACGTTGAGAATGCAGTGTCCAAAAAATCTTTAAAATACATCTCTCTCTCTCTCTCTCTCTCTCTCTCTCTCTCTCTCTCTCTCTCTTGTGTCAAAAGTGTAAGTGTGTATTTTTCTTTGTCACCCACTTTATGTGTACATCTACAAGAGCAACGTTCCAATCGAAGGGCAATAACCGTGAAATTTCTTCAGTCAGAATTCTTCGAACTACAGTTAATGCTGATTATTTCCTGTTTGTTAATTCAAAGTGTTGTTTTTCTTTCACTATGAATCCTGCTCACAAAAATAAATGCTTGTTTACAGCTTTCGGTGTAAACTTGAACCCCATGATGCACTTGTAAAACCTGTAGAGAATTTCTTTCAAAAATTTTTCGGCAGTGTTTTTTACAAAATGAAAAGATAAGAGAAACTTACAGTCAAATAACTCAGACATAAATCTTAAGAATCATATCCCCGTTTTTTTTACTTCTGTTGGAGGACACTCCATAATATAACCAAACATGGACATTTTCATTTCTGATGAAGGTAAGGGGTCATTTCCATGTTGCAGTTATCTCCTCTTTCTAAATTTATTCCCTTTCCTTCCTCTGTTTATAATGTTCTTTCATCAAAGTTTAGTTCCTCTAAGATCCTTTCCGTTTCTCTTCTTTTTCTCACAGAATTTTCTTGCTTGCAAAGTCATATTTTAAAAAAAATATATAATACGAGGGTAACTCTAAAAGGTAACCTCCATTTTTTTTCAGTTGAATTTCAACATAATTCCCAATCACGCACAGTGCATGTCTGTCACTGCTTCACTAATGCTCGGTTTCACAGAGAAAAAAATTTCCTCTCACTGATACTGCAGCCAACTATTAGAGTGCCTATTTAATCTCTTCATCGAACTTTTTTCCACTTATAGCCTCCTTGGCGGGTCTAAATACATGATAATCACATGGTACGAGATCAGGCGAATATGCTGGATATGGAAGACAATCCAAACGCAGGTTCGTAATTTGTTGAGCTGTTGCTTGTCCTGCAACACATCAGAACTGAACAAACCGTGACTTTTTTTTTTAACCTGGTTGCGTCTTTCAAATGGTTCTCATGCAGATTACAGTATGTCTCTTTGCCGACAGTGGTTCCTATGAGCATGTAATGTTTAATGACTAGGCCCTTAGAGCCCCAGAAGAAAGTGAGTATCAATTTTCCGAACGACAGAGCTCCATGGAACTTACTTGGTTTGAGCAAGGAAGAATATTGCCACATCTTTCCTGTTCGCTGGCTGTGATGTACTCCGGGATTCCTCTCCAGTGACTGTGTATGGTCGAAAGCGAATTCTTTCAGCCTCCGAGTGTCATACACTCATCGTTACTCTTCTCTCGGTCACGCGTTCAAGGAAGCGACCGTCTTTGATCTCGTCAGTGACCGTCATATGTCCATAATGGCCGACGTGCATCCTCACCCATCCATTTAGATAGGGATGATATGGCATATCTGTAATACAGGGTGTGAAGGCGCTGTCCGATTAGGCAATCAGCGACCCATAGCTGATATGCTAGCGTCAGGGTTAGCCAACCATAGCTGATATGCTAGCGTCAGGGTTAGCCAACCATAGCTGATATGCTAGCGTCAGGGTTAGCCAACCATAGCTGATATGCTAGCGTCAGGGTTAGCGAACCATAGCTGATATGCTAGCGTCAGGGTTAGCGAACCATAGCTGATATGCTAGCGTCAGGGTTAGCCAACCATAGCTGATATGCTAGCGTCAGGGTTAGCGAACCATAGCTGATATGCTAGCGTCAGGTTAGCGAACCATAGATATGCTAGCGTCAGGGTTAGCGAACCACAGCTGACCAAGACCCTGTTCCACTTCTCCGTTCGTACTCCAGTAACAGGCCTAGCCTGGCTAACAGGGCAGGGATAGCCATAGTCCTCATGGTGGTGCAGTCTGCTAAAGAAGCATTGCACACCCCCTGTTTTTTTTAGGTGTACTCCGAGACTGAAAAAGCAGCTGCCATAACCCGCTCCCAAGCCGATACGCCTCAACACCTCCACAGCATCGGCTGCAAAGAACACCAGCTCGCAGTTACAGGGAGATAGGAAGACAAGATCTGTATTACAACTATTTTCTACTCGATTTAGACTTTTAAAAATACACGAAAATTAAGGTTAGTTTTTGACTAGCCCTCGAATTTATTCCTTTTCTCGTCATTTTTTTATTAACGACTTCCAGAATGCTTTAATGCTATACTTCGACGTGAGAGAAAGTATAATGGGAAGACGAACCACGAATTGCGATAGGGCGAACAATCATCTAGACATATGGGGACAATACATCTTCATCTCGACCATATTGCATCTCTAGACGTTCCAAAGACTGAGGAGTGAACTACGGTTAGCTTCTGTCTTGATCGTAGTGCAACCCAAAATCACCATGAGAGACACCAGCGAGGTCAAAACAGAGTTACCAGCCAGAGGGAGTTCATCAGTCCGTTTCTAGGAGGTATGATAGGGTCTTGGAGTTCTGGTTTTCTAGTCTTCGGTCTAGAATAGTCACATTGGCACGGTCTAGTCTTCTTCTTCTGCGTTCGATGTTGTTGGTCACATCAGATCCCTGTTGGCATGGCAAAACTCGCAGTCCTCTCTAGATCCTGATAGGTGCCCCAAAGCTTTTGCTTCAAGCTTGTGTCCTCTGGCCATGTCTCACGCCCCAGGTCTGCATGGTTTGGGCACTCTTGAAGGATATGTTCTGGAGTCTTGGACTCCACTGCCACATGGACACTCGTCTGTGTGAGACATTTTGAGTCGATGTAAGTGGCTCAGTAGTCTGCAGTGGCCCGTCCTTAGGCGAAAGAAGATGGTTCGCTGGTGTCTTTGTAGTTGGTGTATTACATCTGGTTCGTTGTTGCATTTCAGTAAATGAAGATCTAAACGGGGAAGCAAATCCTGTTATATGATGACGCCATCTTGACAACACAGGAACAATGCTCACAACACATACATTCAAGTTACACACATGCGTATCAACGACAAGGCCTATCAACAGTTAGCGGCTTTTAATCTTTCCAACTCAGGATGATGATTAATCCAAGGAAAAATGGTGATGAAGGCGATGAAGTGATATCTCAAAAAGTACAGGAAAATATGACAAATAACAAATTCAAGCCGGGATTACAGGAAAATATGACAAATAACAAATTCAAGCCGGGATTACAGGAAAATATGACAAATAACAAATTCAAGCGGGGATTACAGGAAAATATGACGAATAACAAATTCCAGACGGGGTTATAACCCCCACAGTTCAGTCCGCTATATGAACGAAAATATCGACCTTCAAACAAGACAAACAAACCCACAAATGCCGTTCAGCTCTTGGCTAGATTACGTTTTCCTTACATTCTATATTAAAGTCATAACTAGACATAAAACGTGCTTTCTCTCACGACATCTAACATTCCAATCTTCAAACACACACACACAAAAAAATCCCCCAGTTTCTCTCTAAACAAATCACAACACAGACTCGACACAAGAAAAAGACGGTGAAACCATGAATAGGTTCCCCTAGGTTTCACCCACATTAAAAAAAAAAACCTAGTACAGTTTGATCATGTCTTGAGAGTTAAAGAACTTTGTTTACACACATTGTATTGTAAATACGACAGAATACAGTATTCTCACAGTTTTATTTGCTACTTCACAGACCTATGGGAGTCATGACATGACTCATCCATCTTAAAACACCATAATTTTTTAGAACGTCATAATTGTTAAGAACTAAAACGATTGTTTGAATGGTAGGGGGGGGGGTGTTTGATGAAGACCGGGGGGGTGGGGGGTGGGGTGGGAGTGAAAGGCTAGTTTTCAGACGAACTTGCGTTGCGTTGTAGTTTTCTATCTCTACAACTTAACAATTTCTTGTTTAGCTACTGAAGCTTGTTAAAACTCTTTTGAGACGTATCTATTCTAGGGAGGGAGGATGACCGGGGTGGGGGGTGGGGGTGGGGTGAAATACCATCTTTTGAGAAATTTAATCCAAAAAGTTGAGAACCTCTGGATGTTGACTCCTTTTTCTGAATAATCAGTTCTTCCGTGAAACAGAAAACAGGAGAAAGGGGGAGAGAAGAAGCCTCTTAGCAGCAGGAGTGACGTCCCCTGTCCCTCACGTCTGCAACTTTCTGTCAGTGGCGGCAGAATCGGACTACCATTTACAGCCTTTCCAATGTCTTGATCAACAGACATCAATTTGTAAATGTACAGGATTATAAAAACTTGAACGTTTCTTATACTTGTGATGTCGGTTCTTGTTATCGCTTCATGCTTCACAGTACCGGCGTGGGATAGCTTCAAAGTCTGCGCGCAGGTAAGGAAGCATCGATCGATGTTTTGTCCCTTCGTGTGTACACATTTTGCTAGAGCCTTGGGCTTTTCGTCTGGTAAGCCGGTACTCGTTGAAAGGCAAGTGTTTTTGAAAAGATTTTGACCTTACAGTTAGTCATGCATTTCCTGTTCTGCCAGTAGTTTTGTTCAGATGGGGGGAGGGGGTGTCAAGTTACAGTAATTAGTTCCAGACGTTCACAGAAGGTAGACTTGTAGATGTCAATGTTCATTCATTCACATGTCCCTTGCTGATCTTTGCCTCTCCAACAGCTCTTTTGGAGGCCTCTCTGTTGTTAACAAGATGCCTTGCTACTGATTCATCCATTCACAGTTCATCAACAGTGTCTTTCAGCCATCTTCACTTTGGTCGTCCTCACTTTCTTTTTTCCATCATGTACCCTCCCAAGACTGTCTTCTCCAAACTCTCGTGAGTTTAATATGTCGGAAATGCTTAAGTTTTCTCTGTTTAATCTTCTTTACTAACCAACCTTCTTCAATACTAAATTCTTGTAGTATGTTCTTTTTTGTGTCCATGATATTTGAAGAACATTTCTATAGTATTTACATTCAAAGGCACTTATGTTTTTATCATCTGTTTTGCTAAGTGTACAGGTCTCACAGGCATATGTTGCGATTTGAAAAATGCATATCAGTGCTGGTGCAAGTTATTTCGTGCCTGAAAATAAACATGCTCAAGACCCTTGCCTCTTTCATCATTATGCACTTAATAACTGTTTAATGTGCCCCTTTCATCCTGGCTAATGGTCATCATCATCATCATCAGGTGCCGTGCTGACTGGCGTTGGCTATTATGCTTCTCCAGAGTATACAATCCTTCATGCAGGCCATCAGCTCAGTTGGTGATCTCCTCTCACACCATCCCGTCAGAATGTCCAGTATCATTTCTCTTGGTCTTTCTCTTGATCTTCTTCCCCCTATTTTTCCAGTTGTTGTAATATTTTCAATGCCCCCTCTTCTCATTGCATGTCCTATGAAAGTACATTGTCTCTCTCTTATCTTTTCGACAAGATTTTTTGTCTCTCCAGCTCTTCTCATACATTCTTCATTAGTTATTTTTGCTGTCCAGGGGATTCGCAACATTCTTCTAATAAACCACATTTCTGCTGCTTGCAGTGATTTTTGTACAGACCTGCCTATTGTCCATGATTCACTGCCATATAACAAGATAGGTTCAATATAGCATTTTAGGACTCATTTTCTAACATTCATTGATAAGGATGTGTTGGCTAATATGTTTCTCATTCTCTGAAATGCAGTCTTTGTTTGGCCTATTCTGTTCTTAATTTCTGTTCTCCATTTTTCATCTGAAGTTATTACTACTCCAAAGTATTTGAATTTCTGCACCTGCTTTAGAATAGTTCTGTTTAATTTTATACTGCATGTTGGTGGATTCTGTTTCATAGATATAACCATAGTCTTTGTCTTTTTTATGTTCAAAGTAAGGCCTTTCTGTTCACATTCTTTGGCGACTTTATCCAAGAGATTTTGCAGGTCTTGTTGGTTCTCAGCTATCAGTACTGTGTCATCAGCATATGGTACAGGGCAAGATATATATATAAGATATCTCATATTTGTACCTAGGGCATTGATTGTTAACTAAGTGATAAGTGACAGTGATACTTCCATAACAACCTTCCCTCCATATATATGATCTTTATACAAAATCATACAATTTTCTAGATATCTTTGAGCGAAATGCTGAAAAGAAAGATGAAATTGGTACAGTCGAATGGAAAACAGCAAGACCTGGACTGAAGTTATCTGGATTGGAGGTCATATGAAAGCAACAAAAAAAAACTGTTGGACAGTTTCAACAGACTTACCCTGTGAATATGGTCATCATCGTCATCATTGCCCATCACTTCCATGGGAATATAGGCCAGTCATCCATGTTCTTTGATTTGTTCTCTGCTTCCATCATTGTGTATCCCTTGTTACAGAGCACTTTCATAATTTCCATTCTCCAAGTAGTTCTTGAGAACATATGACATTCAGAAGTTGTAAGCACAAAAACCAAGTTAAGACTATTCAATTCAAATGTAATATCCACCCTCATTTATGCATGCGAAACCTGGAAAACAACTAAGGAAATAGACAACAAATTAAGACTCTTTTGAAAACAAATTCCTAAGGAAAATATTCAGTATAAAGTGCAACAAATTCAAGAACAACGCAGAGATAAGGCAGATGAGCAAACAACAGCCTGTCTCATGAGTGATCAGAAAAAGTAGATGGATATGTATCGGTCATGTGATGAGAAGAAACAGTTAGATAATCCCAAAACAAGCTTTCAAGTGGAACATAACAGGCCGGAGAAAAAGAGGTTGACCACATGAAACTCTAAGAGGACATTGTTAAGAAAGGCCAGTTTAGTGGGCATAAATTCCCTTGATGAGGTTGAAAAACTTAATGAAAACAAGAAAACCTGGTGAACTACCATGCGAGCCCTATGTGACTTTTAACAGCATGGGAAGAATGTAAGATGTAAGAAGTAGTTTTGGGCCTTCTTTGATTTCTGTTTCCCTGGAGGTTCTTTAACATGCCATAATAACAACCAGTAATGTCAGTGTTGCAAGGTTCGGTGTTCTTGAGCTTGTAACTTTTGTCTTCAATTCTGGCCCTCATTTCCTCCTCATATCAGGCACCCTCTAAAGTCACTCTCCATGTAGCTTGGTTTTTCACCAGCTTCTCCCAGTTAAAGTACTGTACATTAAATATGTATATATATTCAAAAATTACAACTGGTTGCAACTGCTATCATGCCACTGTTATCATCCAGTATCATCTTCACAGCAGGCAGTGACATGCTGTTATGTTTAATTTCCTCATATATAGTTCTATATGTAGTTGTAACTTTCCCATTGCTTTATGCCCTTGTGTCATATAACATTTATATTTAATAGTTAAAAAAAACAAACACTAGTAACAAGGAAAACCACAACAAATGCAAACAAATATGATGTATTGACTTTTTAAAAATCTTACACAAATGAATAACAAAATGGCAGTTATAGGGCCAGTTAAGAGAGATGACATTTGTCACTATGGTAAATTGGGAGTGATGGTGTTGTCATTAGTGTAAAATTATAGATATAACATTATCATTAATGAAAACTAGAGAAATGACATCTTCATTTTGGACCACATTAGAGAAATGACATTATAGTTTGTATAAAATTGCAGAGATGACATGTATATTTGGCTAAGTTAGAGATATGACTTTGTCATGAGTGTAAAATTACAGAGACGACATCTTTAATTTTGGTCAAGTTAGAGAGATGACATTTAATATTACTGTAAAATTGCCAAGGTGACATCTTTGCTCTGGTCAAGTTAGAGAGATGGCATTGTCATTATGTAAAATTATAGGGATAGTATTAACATTTAGGTTCAGTTAAACAAATGACAGTGTAACTATGGTAAAGTTAGAGACGTAACTCTGTCACTGGGGGGAGGGGGGGGGAGTAAAGTCAAAGAGATATGAGTATCATCATGACCAGATAAAGAGATATGAGTATCATCATTGCCAGATAAAGAGATATGAGTATCATCATGGCCAGATAAAGAGATATGAGTATCATCATTGCCAGATAAAGTGATATGAGTATCATCATGGCTAGATAAAGAGATATCAATATCATCATGACCAGATAAAGATATATGCCCAGATAAAAATATATGAGTATTGTCATGGCCAGATAAAGAGATATCAGTATCATCATGCCCAGATAAAAATATGTGAGTATTGTCATGGCCACATAAAGAGATATCAATATCATTATGCCCAGATAAAAATATATGAGTATCAAAATGGCCATATAAAGAGATATGAGTATTGTCATGGCCAGATAAAGAGATATGGGTATCATAATGGCCAGATAAAGAGATATGGGTATCATAATGGCCAGATAAAGAGATATCAGTTTCATCATGCCCAGAAAAAGAGATATGAATATCATCATTGCCAGATAAAGTGATATGGATATCATAATGGCCAGATAAAGAGATATGGGTATCATAATGGCCAGATAAAGAGATACGGGTATCATAATGGGCAGATAAAGAGATATGAATATCATCATTGCCAGATAAAGTGATATGAGTATCATCATAGCTAGATAAAGAGATATCACTATCATCATGGCCACATAAAGAGATATCAGTATCATCATGACCAGATAAAGAGATATCAATAGCATCATGATCAGATAAAGAGATGTCATTATCATCATGGCCAGATAAAGATATATGCTCAGATAAAAATATATGAGTATTGTCATGGCCAGATAAAGAGATATCAGTATGATCATGCCCAGATAAAAATATATGAGTATTGTAAGAGATATGAGTATCATCATGGCCAGATAAAGAGATATGGGTGTCATCATTGCCAGAAAAAGAGATATGGGTGTCATCATGGCCAGATAAAGAGATGAATATCATTGCCAGATAAAGTGATATAAGTATCATCATAGCTAGATAAAGAGATATCACTATCATCATGGCCATATAAAGAGATATCAGTATCATCGACCAGATAAAGATATATCAGTATCATCATGACGAGATAAAGATATATCAATAGCATCATACCCAAATAAAGATATATCAATATTGTCATGGTCAGATAAAGAGATAACATTATCACTATGGCCAGATAAAGAGATATCAGTATCATAATACCTAGATAAGGAGATATCAGTATCACCATGACCAGATAAAGAGATAAAATTATCACTATGGCCAGATAAAGAGATATCAGTAGCATCATACCCAGATAAGGAGATATCAGTATCACCATGACCAGATAAAGAGATAACATGACTGAATGTCATGGTTACAAATATACATAACATGTTTTTCTACCACTTATTTTTTTTTACTTGCTTCAGAACCTATATTCATGGAGCATGTGATATCTACGTTCGCTTTCATCCACCAGCAGTCACATAATCCAATGCCCCTTGTCGTGCAAGTGCCTATTCTTCCCTTCGGAAGGCATCATCATCATCATCAGGTGCCGTGCCGACTGGCGTTGGCTATTATGCTTCTCCAGAGTACCCGATCCTTCATGCAGGCCATCAGTTCAGTTGGTGATCTCCTCTCACACCATCCCGTCAGACTGTCCAGTATCATTTCTCTTGGTCTTCCTCTTGATCTTCTTCCTTCTATTTTTCCTGTTGTTATAATATTTTCAATGCCCCCTCTTCTCATTGCATGTCCTATGAAAGTACATTGTCTCTCTCTTATCTTTCTGACAAGGTTTTTTTGTCTCTCCAGCTCTTCTCATACATTCTTCATTAGTTATTTTTGCTGTCCAGGGAATTCGCAACATTCTTCTAATAAACCACATTTCTGCTGCTTCCAATGATTTTTGTGCAGACTGCCTATTGTCCATGATTCACTTCCATATAACAAGATAGGTTCAATATAGCATTTTAGGACTCGTTTTCTAACATTCATTGATAAAGATGTGTTAGCTAATATGTTTCTCATTCTCTGAAATGCAGTCTTTGCTTGACCTATTCTGTTCCTAATTTCTGTTCTGCATTTCCTATCTGAAGTTATTACTGCTCCAAGGTATTTGAATTTCTGCACTGCTTTAGAATGGTTCCGTTTAATTTAATACTGCATGCTGGTGGATTCTGTTAGATATAACCATAGTCTCTGTCTTTTTGATGTTCAAAGTAAGGCCTTTCTGTTCACTTTCTTTGGCGACTTTATCCAAGAGATTTTGCAGGTCTTGTTGGTTCTCAGCTATCAGTACTGTGTCGTCAGCATACCGAAGGTTGTTAATATTGTATCCTCCAATTTTTATGCCTGGTTCTGTGATGATTGTTCTTAGAATATTCTCACTGTACAGAGAAAAAAGGTCTGGAGATAGTACACATCCTTGTCGCACCCCTTGTTTTATAGGTTGGTATTTTCCAATTCTATTTTCAACTCAAACTGCTGCTTCTTGCTGCCAGTATAGATGTTTTACAATCCTCAAGTCTTTGCCGTCTATATTGATGTCTTCAAGCATTTTAATAATTTCATTATGTTTCACCTTGTCGAATGCCTTGGTGTAATCAATGAAGCATAAGTAGAGATCTTTCTGTACTTCTAAAGCTCTTTCTGTTAGTGTTCGTAAAGCATAAATGACATTGTGTGTTCCCTTTCCTTCAACAAATCCACACTGTTCATCTCCTATTTCCATTTTGATCTTTTTCCTTGTTCTTCTCATAATGATTCGGAAGGCAGATCTCTTAAAAGAAGACGGTTTCAACAGGTGGGCGACACCAGCGAAAGCGGAACCTTCTGCTTTCAGACTGATAAACTGCGTCGGGACGTCTAAGTAGCGAAGTGGTTAGTGTACTAGTCTTAACGGCGAAGGTTGGTGGTTTGAGCCCAGCCGGAGGTCGACCAGGTAAACCAGGTGTGGAAGTGGGTGCCAGGCTTGTGCACGAGCTGGGGAAGAGAGAAAAAAAGGCGGCCACATCACACTCGACTTCATTTCACGTTGTTGCGTAAATCAGTGTGGAGTGTGTGGACAAGAGATACGTGTATTATTTATTTATGTAATCATTTAATTGTGTCTTCATGATTATTAATGCTCATTAATAAATGCTGAATGACTGTGACGGAGCGAAAGCTGTATGATGAAGGGCAGAATGTTAGACGGGGATGCGTGCCCAATTCTTAACCCTTTGAAAGTAAAGTATGTTCGTTCGTTCGTTCGTTATTCGTTCTCTAGTGTGCCGACAGGTCAAGGAAAATATGGACACTAACACTGCTGTCCCCGTAAATTCCTCCAGTGCGTGGCGGTGTGTACATGGAGAGCAGGACACTCCCACCGTCCTACGCCAGTGATCTCGTTGACCGGCAAGAACTGGTAGATTATTAAAAAAAAAACAAAAAGAAGCCGAACCATTTTTAGGTCGTCGATTACCGTAACCAGTTTATGTTGTCCAAAAAAAAAAAAAAGAAAAAAGGCTAGTGAGAAGCAGCCAGAGAAATCGGTTACAGGATAATCAGGCCGGTAGGATGATGATGATGATGTTGCTCAGTTCTCGTGGAGGAGAATCAGTCAGTTTTCTCTCGGGTTCAGCATGGGACCAGTTTGTAAAGATTAAACTTCGCCGCGAATTAGATAAGAAAAAAAAAAGAAGAAAAAAGTTCACGCCATTGATGTTTGCAAAGTGTGTTTTTAAAAAATGTATATAGCACCGAATGTATAAACTAGGAAAAATGTAGGAACAACTTTATTACTTAACGACTACAAAGTTGTGACGTTTCGGCGTGAGCCTTTATCATACAAAAACATACAGAACGAAGAAATAGAGAGAAGAGATAAAGTATAGGTTCACCTGAATACTATTTTAAAAAATTACAAAATTAGAGTACTTAGCTGTAAATTGTAAGGTGTGTCTTGTCCTGCAGTGTGTGTCAGGAATGGATTTAGTAGAAAGTGGAGACTTTTTAAATGGAGATCTGTGATATGTGGTTGGTGGGTTAGTTTACTAAATCCATTCCTGATACACACCGCTGGACAAGCCATACCTTACACTTTACAGCTAAGTACACTTTTTAATTTGTTAAAAATAGTATTCATGTGAATCTATACTTTATCTCCTATTTCTTCGTCCTTTATGACAGCAAAAATAACTAATGAAGAATGTATGAGAAGAGCTGGAGAGACAAAAAACCTTGTCAGAAAGATAAGAGAGAGACAATGTACTTTCATAGGACATGCATGAGAAGAGGGAGCATTGAAAATATTATAACACAGGAAAAAAAGGAAGAAGATCAAGAGGAAGACCAAGAGAAATGATACTGGACAGTCTGACGGGATGGTGTGAGAGGAGATCACCAACTGAACTGATGGCCTGCATGAAGGATCGGGTACTCTGGAGAAGCATAATAGCCAACGCCAGTCGGCACGGCACCTGATGATGATGATGATTTATGTTTTTGTATGATAAAGGCTCACGCCGAAACGTCACAACTTTGTAGTCGTTATGTAATAAAGCTGTTCCTATATTTTTCCTAGTTTATACATTCTGGTATCACAGCTTTATTGTAATGCTTCGTGTATAGTTATATACTTATACACTAATTATTGTGTATATAGCACCGAATGCTGTATTAAGAAATCTGATATTTCAGAAAGTACTTCATGTAAAGTTAAAGACAGGTATATTTGTACCGGTTTCATAAAATCGTAGCGGTACCACTGTGTCATATGCAGTATTTATTCGAATTCAAGGTCCCAGCCGTAATCTTTGTACCGAGCATGACTTCCTTTCAATTTTAAAAATTGTATATCTTTAAAATCATTCACATCTCTCTCTCTATCCCTCTCTCTCTCTCTCTTTGTGTGTGTGTGACTCATCTCCCTTTAAAATAAAGTGTACTGCAGAGTTACACCTCCACTTTGAGTGATAAGCCAGGGGGAGTCGGTATGCATTGAATGCAGACTTTCAAAACGAGCAAATGTCAGTGTAAAATGCGACATTTTAACTAAGTACAGGTACCCGCTGGATTTTTGTGGCGTGGGTCAAACTACACCAGTTCCTCCCTCCCCCCTCTCAGACAGTTCGTGTGTTAAGATCTCTGTACCAAGTCCGGGACAACTTCTGTTCACCCGAAGCATGGCTAAGTATGAGGATTAGCTAGGATTAGATAAGTATTATAAAGTTACTTACATTTCGTAATATGGGGATTAAAGAGAAGGGGGTCTCTTAGACTTTCAAGATTTCAGACAAGAACTTGGGTCTGAAAGAAGGAAAAGTTCAACTTCAGTTGGATATATGCAGGTACTAGATGATAAGAACCAAATAATAGAAAGCTTGGATGGGGGGAGAGGGGGGACGGCAGCTGTGAGTTGTTTGTGGTTAAACGCTACAGGTAGTCCTTGACAAAGCCATGTGCCGAAATATTGGAGTTTTGCATGTTCTTCGTTTATACGTTATTACTTCATTGTCTGCAACTCTCGTTTCTGCCTCGTTTCCTCACACTTATCTTTTTTTGTAAAACTGAACCCTACATCTCTGCCTACCCTTAGTAAAGTTAGTTGCAGTGTATTTTTTCGCTTAACAGATCATTAGAAAAGAGAATAGCTACATTTGAGGTGAAATGTTTTTAGAAGGGCACTCATGGATAGAAAGAAAATCAAGTGAAGAGATACTGATTAGATGTCGTAGAAAACTGGTTTGTAAACACCATCGGAGTTAGAAAGGTGAGATACTTCGGCCACATCAGGAGACACATTGGTTTGGAGAGGTTGGCATTAGAAGGCATAGTGCCTGGGGAAAGGGAAAGGGGCTATCTCGCCAGAGGTTGACTCAGGTCATCACGGAAACTCTGAATATGTCACCGCCACCGCAAGACGCCGGTCAGCTTGCTCCAGACCGCATTGCATTCAGGGAGGCTGTGAGAGGGACAGCGTTCTAGAAAAGACACGTCACGTGACATGAAATGACAGCTTTTTTTTCATTATTTTCTATTCTCGTATACGTTGTTCTTCTTTTATTTATTTCTTTCTTCTTAATACATGTCATATATGTAGTTTTCTTCATTGTTATAATGTCTGTCTTTCTTTTTTTTTTCCCACATACAGTCTGTACCAGACATTCCATTGCTGACTATTGAAGTCTTCTTATTCTTCTTCTTCTTCTTCTTATTATTATTATTATTATTCTTATTATTATTATGCTACTTTAGCTCACAGTCCTCGGCAAATACATCATTTGTAACAAGAACGTCTTAGATTACATGCAGCCGCCAGAGTATTTCCTCAGAATTGATACTTCTAACCGCCCACCGTTAATATCCGTCAAACCAGCCTCAACAGTACATTGCAAGGACGTAAAATGCCGTATCATATGTACCGTATTGTTAGCACTGATCTTTTCAGAAGTAATCTTATCTGGCATCCAAATGTGGGCGTTATCTGTTATCATGATATCATTTCATGCCTCATCCATCAACGTTTCTGTTTTGAAAAAGTAGTTTCTATCGCTGAAAATTTTTAGCTCTCTGATTGTCACACTTCTTTTTCTTCATCTTCTTCTTCTTCTTCTTTGTCGTGCCTGATAGCGTTGGCGATCTTGTGCGGTCCTTTGAGTTTCTGATTAGTTCCGATGCTTTTCTTTTTTTTTTCCGTGCCACTTGGTCAATCCTCTGAGATATTTTTCTCTTGGTTTTCCTCTCCTTTTCCCCCCACCCCCCTTGAATTTTTCAGTCATAAATAGGTTCTAATGACATGTGCAAGACATTTTGATTTCAGCTGAAAGAAACTGGAAGCAGCAGAGATATGTTTTTGGAGAAAGATGCAAGGAATACTGTGGTAGATAGAGGTGTATGATGCAGTTTTACAAAGTGAGGGAGGGAGTGAATAAAGTGAGAAAAAACGAATAGAAAGTATGAGAATGTATACATGAAAAACATACAGCATCCGATATTTCGGCGTGAGCCTTTCTCGAGGATTATATACACAACGAGACACACCAAAAAAAAAAACCAAAACAACAACAACAAAAAGAAAAAAAGAACTTATCTTAATGTGGCCTCCTCCAGAAGTAGAAAACAGAGCCATCCCTTTTATAAGGAATACTGTGAACAGATATATATATATCATCAACGAAGTTTCACAACAACAGATTCTGCATAAAATGTCCTTTATAAATTTCTATATATTATGAAACAGGAATCTGTTATTCCTTTGATTTGAAATATACGTTTTGAAAGTTAAGTGTATTGTATAGATTTCGTATTAGAAAAATTGGAAAAGTCAAGGGAAAAAAAAGGAGAGGGAGAGAGAGAGGGAGAGAGAGAGGGAGAGAGAGAGAGGCCAAGAGAAAAATATATATTTGGACTTTGGGAGTAAAATGGAGAAAGAAATACATCTGAATTGATCGTGAACAAGAAGGACCGGACAAGATGGAGAAAGTTGATGGACAACTCCATCCAGCCAGGTACATAATAAATGAATGAGATCTCTTGTGATTAACCCACACTGAAGGTGCATCTCTGACATTTATGTTTTATCAGCCACCTGGAAAACGTGGCACCTGACCCTCCAGTGACTTTTGAAAGTAGAAATTTGTAACGCGTCGTCGCCCTATAATATTTATTGTACTGCTGCAGTTTGGCAGTCAGTGAATCATAGCTGACATGGTAGCGTCAGGGTTGGCGAATCACAGCTGACACGCAAGCGTCAGGGTTGGAGAACCACAGCTGACATGCAAGCGTCAGGGTTGGAGAACCACAGCTGACACGCAAGCGTCAGGGTTAGAGAACCACAGCTGACATGCAAGCGTCAGGGTTGGCGAACCACAGCTGACACGCAAGCGTCAGTTAGGGTTGGCGAACTATGGCTGACATGGTAGCGTCAGGGTTGGCGAACCATAGCTGACACACAAGCGTCAGGGTTGGCGAACCACATCTGACACGCAAGCGTCAGGGTGGCGAACTATGGCTGACATGGTAGCGTCAGGGTTGGCGAACGATAGCTGACACACAAGCGTCAGGGTTGGCAAACCACGGCTGACACGCAAGCGTCAGTCAGGGTTGGCGAACCATGGCAGACATGCTAACGTCAGGGGTGGCGAACCATAGCTGACACACAAGCGTCAGGGTTGGCGAACCACAGTTGACACGCAATAGTCAAGGTGGCGAACTGGCTGACATTGTAGCGTCAGGGGTGGCGAAACATACCTGACACACAAGCGTCAGAGTTGGCGAACCACAGCTGACACGCAAGCGTCAGGGTTGGCGAACCATGACTGACATGTTAACGTCAGGGTTGACGAGCCGTAGCTGACCAAGACTATGTCCCACCTCTTCATTGGTACCCCCAGTAACGGGTCTAACCTGGCTAACGGGGGAGGGATGGCCATAGTCTTCATGGTGGTGGAGTCTGCTTAAGAAGCATTGCATATCCCTTGCTTTTTAACTGCACTCAGAAACAGAAAAAAGGCCGACATAACCAGCTCCCTTGCCGACATGACTCTGTGCTTCAACATCTTCATGTGATCGACGACAGAAAACACTAGGTCGTTCCATGGAGATTGAAGAAGGGAAAGAAAAAGAATGAGATTTAGATGAGCCACCCTTCTGTTGTCACAGTAGACGACGTGATGGTCCAGAGAGAATGGTATTATAGGCTCTTCTTCGTCTTCTTCTTACGCCATTAAAAGCGCCCCTTGCGGCATGACAAATCCACCTTCTTCTCGACGCATTTTTGCGACTGTATTCGCTTTCCCATTGCGATCCGTTTACACTTGGCCAGGCTCCAGTCTGTTTTCAGGGGCATCACAGGGTATAGAATAAGGTCTTAGCTGTGTTTTACCGATCGATCCTGACTCAGGAAAACATCTATTGCTCGCTGACCGCAATCTCATTCAGCCAGAGTATTTGCGACTTCGCCCCGATGGAAAGTATATTAACTCGGGGAAACAAACCAACCGAGAAGCTCATCGGCACAGGATATCACTGAGGTTATAAACACCACACTCACTGAAGCAGACATCCGGGCTGAACGACTGCACAGTTTTCAGATTGACTCAGGACGGCAACGTTATGCAAAGAACAGGCCATATGAATGATTAATATATAAAGGCATTTTTGCGTGTTAGAAAACAATGTTTGAAGAAGGCAAACTAACATATCTTACTTCGATTGGGCAGCTGCTGTGTATTTCACTTTCATCCTCATGACCATACCAGTCAGCTCCAGAAAAAGAATAAAATCCATCATCATCATCAGGTGCCGTGCTGTGCCGTTTGACGACGGTTATGTTTCTCTATAGTACTCGATCTTCCATGCAGGCCATGAGCTTAGTTGGTGATCTCATCTCACACCAAATCGTCGGAATATC
The DNA here is from genome assembly GCA_009760885.1 of Achatina immaculata. Classification (NCBI taxonomy): domain Eukaryota; kingdom Metazoa; phylum Mollusca; class Gastropoda; order Stylommatophora; family Achatinidae; genus Lissachatina; species Lissachatina immaculata. The sequence continues at coordinate 28,281,249 of CM019700.1, forward strand.
TAGCATCATTTATCTCGGCCTTACCCTAGTTCTTCTTCCCTCAGTTTTTCCTGTTGTTACAATAGTTTCAGTGCCGCCTCTTCTCATTGCATGTCCTATGAAAGTACATAGTCTCTCTCGTATTTTTTGACAAGATTTTGTGTGTGTGTCTCCCGTTCTATTCTTACATTCTTGATTAGTAATCCTTGCTGTTTAGGGAATTCGCAACATTCATCTGATAAACCACATTTCTGTTGGCAAGATCCATACGCCTGAAAATTTAGCAGAGTTGTAGGGTACGCTAGAAGATGGACAAGCTAAAGAGATTCTCCCCCTAAATGAGCTAAGAGTCCCTCCTTCCAGATTTTTATTCCTGGGTTTACTGGCGTAGCTCATGACGTAAATTGGTTGCTAGTATAGCTTTCTGTTATATGAATTCATGTTAGTGTCATTCCTTATCCGTTTTTTTTTTTTTTTTGCTTTTTATTATTTTCCATATATTATCATTTTCAGGGGCCTCGTCGGTGTCTCGTGTGCTGGAAACAAACCAAAGCCGTACCTACAATCCCTTTATGACGTCCAAAGAACGTTTTCAATCCATCTTGGCTTAAGAGATGACAGGTTGGCTCGCTGGAGGTCTAACATTGGCCAGGAGGAAGCCGTTACCATGACACCATATAAACATAAGGGAAATAATCTCAGGTAGGCGCCCCGTTTTGTCTTCTGTGCTGTTCATGACGATATTAGACCAACATTTGTATCAGAAGTTTGTCTGCCTTCGTTTTATAATATAGTTCAGAAACTTGCACCTGTGACAAGCCTCCGGGTTGCTGTATTTATTAAATGGCTTTTAGATAGTGTCTGTGACTTGTGTTAAGAAAGGCAGTATCTATGGCTTGACTGACCAGTGTCTTAAACTGTAGCTGTAACATGCTTTAAAAATTGTTATATGTGTGATCTGTCACATCTGTGACTTAATTTTGTTGTATCTGTGGGACGTCTTACGAAGTTTGGTATACTGATCCTTCCTTATAAATTGTTGTATGTTTCAAGCTTCATCAAATGTTGTATCTGTTTCATGTCTCTTGGAATGTAGTGTCTGTTTCATGTCATATCAGGTGTTTGTGTCTTTTGCATACTTCATCATGTGTTATTTTCTCAGATACGTTTCATGTCTCATCGAATGTTGTATGTGTTTCAGGCCCTGTCAAATGTATCTTTTTCATGCCTTGTCTTGTCATATGTTGTATGTTTCATGCATCATCGAATGTTATATCTGTTTCATGTCTTGTCATATGTTGTATCTGTTTCATGCCTTGTCATATATTGTATCTGTTTCGTGCCTCATCGAATGTTGTATCTGTTGCATACTTTGTCATATGCTGTATCTGTTTCGTGTCTTGTCATATGTTGTATGTTTCATGCAGGTTGAATGTTGTATCTGTTGCATGCCTTGTCATATGTTGTATCTCTTTCACGTCCTGTCTTATATTACATCGGTTACATGCCACATCGAACGTTCTATCTGTTTCACGCTTCATCGAATGTTGTATATATGAGAGTATCTCAAGGTTATTCATAATTATGGCGCAACTCTCAGGGTGTTGTGCTTTTATAACACCCTTAACGTGCCTGGGATACGTCACTTGAGTGTTGTTGAAATAATTTAGCTTTCCACATAGATTGTTCTGCTTATCGCCTGCTGGGGGGGGGGGGGGGGAATCTGTAGGCAGAATGTTAGCCTTCTTGAATTTTGTCGCTAATAAGAAAAGAAGAGAAAAACAAGGCGACTGGGCCCCCAAAACAGCATGGGCCCCAGGGGTACGGTCCCGAGTCTCCCCACAACTTTTTTTTTTTCCCTCAGTCCATATTTCCATCACAACTCCGTGTACGCATCTCGACTGGCTCTCTCTCTCTCTCTCTCTCTCTCTCTCTCTCTCTCTGTCAACATCTGTTTGATATGGACTATATGCCTCCCTAAGCATAGTCTAAAGTAGTTTAAAGTATGGCTTGATTGGTGTAAATTTTAAAAAATACTGCTTTTCTATAGATTTGTTAGTTTTGTAAGAATGCAAGTTTACTTCACGTAGTTACATAAATCAGAGTGTAGAGTGTATGGACATGAGATATGTTTATTATTTATTTATGTAATCATTTAATGTGTCTTCATGATTATTATGCTCATTAATAAATGCTGAATGATTATGACTGAGTGAAAGCTGTATGATGAAGGGCAGAATATCAGACGGGCCTGCGTGCCCAATTCTTAACCCTTTGAAAATAAAGTATGTTCTTTCGTTCTCTCTCATATTCTCTCAAAATCCATGGTTCCGTTACAGTTCCATTATTACATCTCTTTCTCCCACGATTCTTATGCAGATTACTCAGCTATATCTTAATAATACAGAAAACCGTGCTTAGCATCGCAAACGCTGACTTAAATGTTTCAGAACCCTGTAGTACGCCAGGGTGGGCGGTACGTTTCTCTTTTTGACTTATATCTTCGTTATACCAGATCTAATTTGGGCTGTTAAATTCATGCGAAGGAGAGCTACAAGTACAGGGGGGCTTTTATTGCTGTGTGGTCCTTGTCTTGTTAACACTGGAGTTTTTCATTTCTTTGGAGGGTAAGGGAGTGTTAAGAAGAAAATGGCGTGTACCGTACTGTATCTGGTAAACGTACAATTGTGTGAACGTTTTAGTGGTGAGTAGTCGTTGTTATTATTATTATGTAATTCTAGTCAGTAGAGTTAATAATTGTTTGGTCGCTGTAGGCACGTATCGTCTCGTTCATACATATAAACCCGTGGAATACAGTTACTGTCACCATAATGTGCAGTCTGAAGTGTGTAATTGATCTGTAATAAATCTCCCGGCACTCTCATAGTCTCGCATAGATGGTACACCAGGACAAAGATGCCGTACATATCTGCGTTGTGTCTGCTTGCCTGTACCCTTAGAGTTCGTCCTCTTTTAAAGCGATGGACTTTTTCAGTCAAAATTAGTTTTCCTTACGACCATGTGTTCTGACAATATCAGTTTTTATTATATGAAAACTGATCTTCATTGCATTATAGTGATATGCTTTCATTAGGTTGCCATTTTTTTCTGTCCAGATTGATTTCCATTCTGTTGCTATTCTTTCTGTCCAGATTAATTTTCATTATGTTGCCGTTATTTCTGTCCGGATTAATTGTTATTGTGTTGCTGTTCTTTTTGTCCAAATTAATTTTCGTTATGTTGCTGTTTTTTTTTTCACTGTAGATTGATTTTCAATAGGGTGCTATTCTTTCTGTTTAGATTGATTATCATTATGTTGCTCTGCTTTCTGTTCAGATTAATTTGTTTTATGTTGTGTTTTCTATGAAAATAGCTTGCATTACGTTAATAATTAGTTACATTACTTTCTGTCCAAATTAATTTCCTTTTTTTTTCCTGTTCTTTGCACAAAACTAGGTTTCATTTTGTTGCAATGCGTTCATTTCAGGTTTGTCTCCATGGCATTGCTTTGCTATCTATCGCAACTAATTTTCATTTTGTTGCTAATCTTGTCATGAAAATTGGCTTTAATTATGTTGATATTCTTCTGTCAGAATTAGTTTACACTATTTTACCGTGCTTTCTCTCTTTCTGTTTCTGTTTTTTTTTTCTGGTTCACAAAATCGTGAAGTGAGATTGGGAAAATCTTGTTATGGCGCTCGGTGGGACCGAGAGAAGCGCTCTTAGGCATGCTTGTTATGTAGTCCTGTCCATTTTTTTTTGTTCTCCTCCTTTTGCTATCCCATGAGAATTTGTTCCACCCTCGTAGATGACGCCATGGTGGTTTTTGAAGTGGGTTTATGGTCGTTCGAGAGATCAAGGATAACTGTTCTAGAACCGCTGTATGGTTCGTTGGTGCTCTTAGTAATATACTTAGCCTGACTAATGGTGCAGAGCTGAATATGGCCTACACTGGGTAAAGGAGTATCTTAGGATGTTTGCCTTTTTTTTTAAAAAGTCTGTTCACAATCTCCATGCAGGTCTTGGTAACCCATTTCACAGGGCGGCGTGATTGTTTGTATTCCATCATTCCTCAGAACGTTAGCAGTCAACTACATCATTTTCACACATACAGCAGAGATTAAAAGACAAACAAATTTTAAAAAAAACAAACAAAACACAAACAAACAAGCAAACCACCGCTACCAGCACCAACAGCAGCAAGAGCAGTGTCTTGGGTGAAGTCTCAGAATGGGCACAGAAAGCAGGCTACATCTCGGCCGCTTGTACTGCCGTGGGGGGGGGGGGGACTGCATGGAACACACCATTCAGTTATCAAGATTGAAAGAATGCATCAGCTTGGTACTACTGATACAGAATGACCGAGCTGATGGTCCGCTGCATCTCTTGTGCACAGACGGTTGCTCGTCCTTCCGGAGTTAGTTAGTTGGAGTCAGGGCTACAGGTGGGTTTTGATTCGCCAACCCTGACGCAGGCAGTCAGATTAGGGACTCTGGCTTCCATCTCTGACACCTTCCCCCATAATTTAACACATAATTTAGACTTGCTACTTTGACCCCACATTACCCTTCATAACCACCCATGGACCACCACAGGGTTGAGAATCGTTAGCATAGAGAAACTAAAGCTCTGATAAACATGGAAGGTATGGATTGGCCGTGAAGATATCACATCTATAAAAAGAAAAACGTAAAGGAAGCTAAGCGTTCCAGAGAGCTCCATCTGCTTAATGTCAGTATCATCGGACGCTGAAGCGAAGTGGGTTTTATTACCAGAGTTGGCGCATAGAAGAACGTACATTAAAATAATCTACACCTTTAACATTTTCATATAGTGTGCAGCATATCACTACAAGTGAGCAGAATAGCAGTATATGGGTTATTAGGAGTGTCCTATCTGCTCCAGGCTTCACTGCAGCACACGTTTAAACTAGTGACGTTTTGGTCATGTGACTGATTTGTTATTGAGGTTGGTCAGGAGAGGGGTGTTTGGCGGGATTTTTTTAGGACAACTGTGTGGAAGCTAGAGAACGGAGGTATGGAAGTATGCGAGGTCTTTATCTGTCTACATGATGCTGAGAAAGTGATTAAACGTGGAGTATATATGAGATCTTCCAGTCTGTGACTTGTGCTTGGACCGGTTCTTAAACGTAAAGGTTGCTTCTCGGTTGCAGTCGAAGACAAGGTGAAGTGTTCGTTTGTTTAGATGTTGGTGTGTGTCGAGCTACCACTGCTTACAGCATGGGTCATCACACCTACACTCATACTACTTACAGCATGGGTCATCACATATACCCTCATACTACTTACACCATGGGTAATCACATATACCCTCATACTACTTACACCATGGGTAATCACATATACCCTCATACTACTTACACCATGGGTAATCACATATACCTTCATACTACTTACACCATGGGTAATCACATATACCTTCATACTACTTACAGCATTGGTCATCACATATACCTTCATACTACTTACAGTATGGGCCATCACTTATACCTTCATACTACTTACAGCATGGGTCATCACATATACCTTCATACTACTTACAGTATGGGCCATCACTTATACCTTCATACTACTTACAGCATTGGCCAACACTTATACCTTCATACTACTTACAGCATGGGTCATCACATATACCTTCATACTACTTACAGTATGGGCCATCACTTATACCTTCATACTACTTACAGCATTGGCCATCACTTATACCTTCATACTACTTACAGCATTGGCCATCACATATACCTTCATACTACTTACAGCATTGGTCATCACATATACCTTCATACTACTTACAGCATTGGCCATCACTTATACCTTCATACTACTTACAGCATGGGTCATCACATATACCTTCATACTACTTACAGCATGGGTCATCACATATACCTTCATACTACTTACAGCATGGGTCATCAGATATACCTTCATACTACTTACAGCATGGGTCATCACATATACCTTCATACTACTTACAGCATGGGTCATCACATATACCTTCATACTACTTACAGCATGGGTCATCACATATACCTTCATACTACTTACAGCATGGGTCATCACATATACCTTCATACTACTTACAGCATGGGTCATCAGATATACCTTCATACTACTTACAGCATGGGTCATCACATATACCTTCATACTACTTACAGCATGGGTCATCACATATACCTTCATACTACTTACAGCATGGGTCATCACACATACACAAAATCACGCCGACGGACAAAAAAGCACATTAGGCTCTAGTGTTCCAGCTCTGTATTAGTCCATTTGTTAAAATAGAATTATACAAGAAAAAAACAATTACTTTTAGATGTAGGTTAAGTTAGAAAAGTGTTGTCGTTTTACGGGAAGCAGAATCTAAGAATAACGTATGTTTGATTGATTGATTGATTGATTTATTGATTGATCTTTGTTTCCAGAGGGTTGATAATTGGACATAGAGGCCCGTCCGACATTCTGCCAGATGGCTAAATTAAGAGAGAGAGAGAGAGAGAGAGAGAGAGTGACTTCTACATATACAGTAATTTCCCTGTTTCCGCGGCCAAATCTTCCCGCGGATAGTACCGAACCCTTTGTACGTCTTTTTTAAACATATACACACACCGGGGTCCGACAAGGCTGCATGCTGTCGGCTTATTTATTTCTGAAATTATAATGAGAAATATCAGAGAAGATGCAGACAAAGAGCATTATGATGCCATAAAAATTGGAGGTTACGAAATACTAGAGATTAAATATGCTGATGACACCGTATTCTGTTCACAACATAAAAAGGAATGGAGAAACTCGGTCTGGAAGAATAATGAAGAGCAAAACCTTTATTTTAATGCACCGAAAATGAATTGATCACAACTAACAAAACAAATAAGGCAGCTGAAATCAATGAAGAGAAATTGGAAGAGGTGGGGAGGTTTCATTATCTTGGATCATTACTAACTTGTAATGGAGATACAATGAGGGAGATTAAAAGGACATCTGTCCTCTGAAAAGCCAGAACAACTAAAGAACCTGTGGAGAGAGGCAAACAGAACTACAGAAATTAAGTTTTTAAGGGCATGCATCTTTCCCATAGCAAGATATGTCTGTGAGACCAGGACACTTAACAAAATGAGAAACACATAAGTGCTTTGAATGTAAATGCTGTAGAAGAGTCCTTCAGATATCATAGACACAAACAAGGAGCAGATATGTCCATACTAGAAGAATTTAATATTGAAGACGGTTGGTTAGTAAAGAAGATTAAATAGAGAAAACTTAATATTTAAGACATATGAGAGTTTGGAGAAGACAGGTCGAGGAAAGTATTGGCATGAGCACCATGTCCTATGTGGGAGGGGTTCTTGGCCATTTGGGAGTCCATTCTTCCCCCCCCCCCGGGGCACTGTTAGGATTTCGTGGGGGTAAAAGGGGGGGGGGGGGAATTTTGACTACGATTGTAGATCAGTACTCCAACAATTTTCATGTGTCGAAGGTCATGGAAAATACGGGCCTAACACCATTATGCCTTAATGGCACGGAAACGTGAATTTTACCTACTTCAGCAATTTGAGTCTGTCAGTATGTTGTCCCAGTTTTTCCCCCAAGATTAAATCCTAAAAACTCTCCCTCTCCCACCCCCCTCAGCTGTTTGAGAACCCCTGTTCTGTGGTGTGTTTCGGATACGTCTTTTTTTCTGTATTTTTTGTTTGAGTTTTACAGTGATTGTCAGGTTCTTCAGCTCCTGTCTTCTCATGACATGTCCAAGAAATCTGCTCCCCCCTCCCCCTGATGGTTGTAGTAAGCTCTTTGATGGATATGCATTTTCAGTGAGGACGCCTTAAGTTCTTAGCAACGTGTACATACATTTTTACAGATTTACATCTGGGTGGGTGGGTGAGGGAGGGAGGGAGATCATTAATGTTTCTGTATTTCTCGCAAGATTACTTGTTAAACCAGTGGTTCCCAAACTTTCTTGAGGCCGTCGTCCCCCTTTACTTCCAGGGTCATATGCCGCCTCCACTTCACTTGATACATACACACGCCTTGATCTGTTTGACGGTCTCCCCCTGCTCGTTTTTCCCTCACCAACCCCTGGATCTTCACACAACCACCATGGGGCTGGACCTGTAACTTTAGGAACCACTGTTCTAAACCATAAGAGCACAATACGTTAAGTAATGCAGTTGAAGTTTAGTAAAAATGTTCTTTTAAAGGCCCGAAACACTTGCAAGTGAGAGGGGTGGGGGTACTTCTCTGATGATCTGAGAAGTTATGTTGCTGCTTTGCTCTCTACAACAGGTTTCCTGCTTTAGAAGTGTAACTGAATTATTTTAGATAATAAATATATATTCGTTTTAGTCAAGAGGGCTTTATTTTGCAAACCTATGGACAGTCTGTTTTTAGTTCAATAACGCCTGCATAGTTTTAAGTAAAGTCATATTTTCATTTCTTATTCCGTCGTTTTTGACGTGTTACAGCTTGTTCAGTACGTTAAAAAGCGTATAGAAACACGTCCGTAGAAACACGGGCAGCAGCTCAGACGAAGACTTTGCCCACTTATGTTTGTATATCCGCTCTGGCTTTTTAGAAACGACTATCTTGTCACAGTTCAACATTCCACGCGCTTTGTAGCAAGATAAAGTTTATGAATTTATCTTATAGAAAACACCAGGAATGTCCATTATACAGAGTCTGTGAATACAGCGTTGGCTTCGATATCGATTGAACAGTGTTTATATACTTCGGCCGTATGATAGTAGCCAGAGTAGGCGTATTTTCAGCAGAAAACTCTAATGGTGTGCGTGTATACCCGGTGTGTCATCAACCCTGGGGTCCACGAAGGCCGGGTGGAGGTCCGGGTAGGAAGTCGAGGTTATGTAGAATATTACAGACTTGTGAAGGTTTTTAAATGTAATATTGTGTGGCAGAGGTACATGGTTTATGACGAATTATAATTGGTTTGAGGGGTCCGTGACTTGGAAAAAAGCTTGAGAACCTCTGTAGCATCCATTAGTCTCTCTGTTATAGTTTCTGAGTTATAAGTATTCCAGTGTTTCTTCGTCTTGTCCCTCCATTTTCCTAAGATACGTGGGATTGGTGGTAGCAAGAGATTTCCACTTTTGTCTGTCCTTCACTATCTTCTTGGCTGTCTCCCATTGTCAGTCCTTTCTCTGCCAGCTTTCTTCTGTCGTTCTCGGCTCTACGTCTCTATGTCTCTTTATCTAGTATATTGCCTCAAAACTTCTTTATAGGTCATCTCTAGAAAAACACTGAAGGAAATCCTGATGTCAGAGGCCGAACACGCATGGGCGTGCCCAAAGGGTAATGAAGCCGCTACCTAGGAGCAGCAACAGAGCTAGCCCCCCCCCCCCCCCTTTTTTTTTACTGTTCACAGTTTACTTCTCTTAGCTGTACTAGATGAGTGTGATGATAATTTCGGTAAAGCTGATACTAGTCAAGTGAAGGTAGACGAGGGCGTGTAGCAGCGGTTCCAAATCTTGTGTGAACGCCGTACTAAATCAGAAATGGTGCATGACCTATAACCTTTGAAAAAAAAGGATTTTTAAAATATTGAAATTCAGTTATGGACAGGGTCTTGGTCAGCTATGGTGGGTGGGTGGATTTTTTAAAAAACAAGAGGAATAAGATTTTAAAGAAATCTTTGTATTTTTTTCTGAAATATTTTTAGATACCTCAGACAACCCAAGACCCTACTTTGGGTCGTGGCCGAAAGTTTGGAGCCATTAGTATATGGTCTTTAATGTAGGCATCAGTGCGGAAATATTGGTTTGTGCATGTTTATTTCTGATTGAACTTGACGTTATCACGGGTTTTTTTTTAAAATTTGTAACACAGAACCATGTACTTTTGTCTGCCACATAGTAATGAAAGTAGATGGAGGGGTATCGTTCATTTTTACAAAAAGATAGAAAAAATTAGAAAAGTGGGCAGAAACAAGAATGGTAGAAAGCAAGAAAGCAAGATGAGCACACACAAACCATATGTAGTTATCGCATACTGTGTAAGTTAGTTTCCAAGTCATTTGTGTTATGTTTTCATAACCAACTGTTTATAGGATCGTAGATGCCCAAGTGTGGAAAGGAGCAAGGAGACGTTTCGTTTGGCACATATAACGAAGTGTTATAAATAATTTTGATCAGCTAGAGGTGAATGTGCGTACCATCTGTCTCTCTCTCTCTCTTCCTCTCTCTCTCTCTCTCTGGTCCATTACCAATCAGACTTTGGTCGTCATTGATTTCCTCAACCATCTGCACAGGCTTGTGAAGGTTTTTAAATGCAATATTGTTTGGCACAGGTAAGATGTGTGCTGGGCCATGCTCCGTGCCACTCTTTTAGCGCGTCAAGTATCTTGTTTCTTCGTCTTCCTCTGCTCCATGTCCCCTTCCAGTTTTCCTGCTATCACTAGGTGTTCCGGTTTGCCTCTTCTCAAACATGTCCAACAAATCTAGACTGTCGACAGCCCAGACGCATACCACAGGACTTCAGAAAGAGAAAGTTTTCCTCATCATTTTACTAAACAAACTTTGTCGTTTTCCGGGTTCTGCCAGAACAGGCGATTCGCTTTTCCTGCTGTTGAGAGACACTGGGGTTCTTATTGTAACTTTACAAATATTTTTATAGAATATTTATTTCATATATAACTACTTGTTTTGAAGTTTGTGGAAAAATAAGGTTACTCTGTGTTTTTAAGCATGCCTGTCATTGAACAGTAAACTACTATATATTCACCACTGTGAAATTCACTTTATGTCTTTTTCGGTTTCCAACATGTCTGTCGGAACGAAGCCCTCCCCCCCCCCCCCCCCCCGGAAAGCGAGGATTCTCTGTATTTGACTGGCATAATCTGTCATATATAAAGGTAAAGGTCTCAGCCTGAATAAAAAGAAGACTGAAGTGATGGTCGTCTGAAAGAAAAGAACACCACCAAAATGTAGCATTACCATCGATGGCACAGAACTGAAACAAGTTGATAGATTCAAGTGCTTAATAACAATTATAGCAGCTGATGGGAAATGTGATAGCGAAATAATAAGTAGACGTGCTCAGACCAAGTCAGCATTCCAGAAAATGAGAAACATCTTGTGCAACAGATCCATATCAATGGAAACAAGATTCCGAGTAATTAAATGTTACATCGAGCCAATTCTGTTTTATAGATGTGAAGCATGGTCCATAAATAAGGGAGTAGAGCGAGAAATGGAGGCCATGGAGATGTGGTTCATAAGAAGGACAGCTAAGAAAACCAACGAAGAAGTCTTAAGAGAGGCTGGAGTTAAAAGGCAAATTACAGCAAAGATCAGAGACAGACAAGCGAGATTTGTAGGACATATTCTGAGAAGAGGAAAATTGAACACGTTGTGGCAGCTGGAAAAATTGAGGGAAGAAGAGGCAAAGGAAGACACAGAGAGAGAGAGAGAGAGAGAGAGAGAGAGAGAGAGAGAGAGAGGTTACTGGATGGACTGTCAATGTGGCTAGGAAGAAAGTCACCGGCGGGTCTCATATTCAAGTCTAAAAACAGGGAATTGTGGAGAGAAATGATCGCCTACGCCACACGGCACGGCATTTGATTGATTGATTGGTTGATAATCTGTCAAACGGTTTGCAAGGACCAGCCTGTTTATACTTTAGTTTTTTCCTTGCTTCATTTTTCTCGCTTGTTTCCTCTCGTATGGCGGAATCGCTCTCCGTGTGTCACAGTCTTTCTTTAGAACTCCAGCCCTTTTGGCTCAAGACCAGAAATCTCTCATGGGTGCATGATAACAGCTTGAGAATTGACAGTGGTGTGTAGCTTTCTTCTCTCCAGAAGTTCGCCGTGTAGTGTTTCTCATCCATTCTTTCTGGGAGTTCTGTTTGTATTAAGTGTAAAATACAAGTCTTGTTCATGTCAGTGATGGTAGTGTAAAATACAAGTCTTGTTCATGTCAGTGATGGAAGTGTAAAATACAAGTCTTGTCATTGTCAGTGATAGAAGTGTAAAATACAAGTCTTGTCATTGTCAGTGATAGAAGTGTAAAATACAAGTCTTGTTCATGTCAGTGATGGAAGTGTAAAATACAAATCATGTTCATGCCAGTGATGGAAGTGTAAAATACAAATCTTGTTCATGTTAGTGATGGAGGAGTTTGGTGGCATCAGGATCTTCAGGAGATCTTTCAGTGCGCTGTAGTCCAGCCGGTGGTATTTGGCAGTTTCTTCTTCTTGTCTGTTGCAATGTATGCAGTATGCCGTATGTGGTCAGCGGTCACTCCGTGTAAGTGCTTATTGAAAGTGGTATATCCTGTGCAAGCTGGGGTTGAGCTTAGACAGGTATGCACGTAGGGGGGTTGGGTTGCTAGCCCAGCTGTCAGTCCACTGCTGCTTGCTGTTATGTATAGTATGTTTGACTGTTCTCTTATCGGTGAGAACGTGATGTCGTTGGTTCCATTCTTTACCAGTCTGTCAGCACGTTCATTACACTGGCTGTCAGTAAACTAGTCTGTGATTGTCAGACCACGACTTACTTGGTGGCCTGGGGAGTAGTTAGAAGCAGGTTAATACAAACATCTTTAGAGAAGATGAAGTTTAAAACAACAAAAACTGAGAATCTTGAAAACCGTGTTCTGCATGTATTCATTCCAAAGCGCATTCGTTCACGGGACGAGCTTCACGAGGAAACCTCGAGAGTTGAGAACTCCTGAATCAGTCTGATGTCAGATATCCTGTTGACCCCCGGTGACATTACTGACGTCAGGCAAAGTCGAAATGTTAGGATTTCGGAGTCGAGGCCGTGCAGATGGATGCAGTTTCAGGTGGAGTCTCATTATGTAGAAACGGTATACCATTTATGAAGGATTTAGTAGTCCGACGGTATTAAAATAGATGAGTCAGTGTTGGTACTTGAGGATCTGGAGAAGCAGCGCCACAACTGTGTCAACTGTGTCCTTCATGTGCTTCCATGTCGGTATGTGAACATATATTCGTCAAGATATTGGCCTCGACTGAAGGACATAAGCGCTCGGAAGGGTCTGAAGAAAACGGTACTCTGTTTCATACCTTTTTTTTGTTTTTTGCCTGGTATATAGCTATGTCACCTTAGTAATATCTGCTGTCAAGAAGGAATTGGCAAGAAGGAATATAGAGCGTTGGTAATTTATATGTCCGTGTATATGCCTGGAATTATCGGGACATGCGTATCAGTGCTGGATATTCAACAGTAGATATAGTCATTGAGTTGTATCCGGGGAATAGTTCGTTTTATAGAATAGCGAATGTTAGTGAATGTTTGAAACCGCTGTGCTGCTTGTTTCATACCCCGGCCTTTCCCAGAGTGACAGAGCTTAGAGACATACCATTCAGGGTGTCCGAAAGTTTGGAGCCAAAGATCAAGATGGATCTGAGGAACTCACGGACCAAATCTAAACTTTTTGGACTGTGTATATCTACTAGGGACAGCGAACCAGGGCTGGCCAAGACCCTGGAGTACATTTCAAGGCCTTTTTTTGTATTTCATCAACTTGGCCAACGAGATAGAGATTGAGGTGGTATCCTTGATGATGGAGTTTTAATAAAAGTCTATTTCCTACTCTGTTTGGAGCTGGACGGAAAGGCGGCCAGACATCGTGCTGACAATCTCATCCTGTCCTGATAACACGTCAAGGAAAATACGGACACTAACACCATGTCGTCTAGGTCAGTCTTTGGCAAGATAGGGTGACGGCTAATATGGCATTGATTATGCTGGTGAAGAGTTCAGTGATAAAGAGATATATCGCAGGCAGTTTTTTCATCTTCTTCTTCTTTCCATTCTTTGTACGTACACGCCAGTGATCGTTTACCTCTAGTAAGTGTATGAGAGGGGAAAAAGGTTTGGCAGCAACTTTCTGCAATGTCTTTACTAAGAGAATTGCATACAGCCTGGGCTAGAACTATCCGCACATAGGTAAAAACGAGCGTATTCGAAGTGCAGTTTCGTGCATAGTCCAGATGTGTTAACACGACCACACTTTCTTACAGAGGGGATACCAAAATAGCCAAGTGCTTAATTTTTCATCTGTTTCTTGTGTTTTTTTTATATTGTAATGTTTTTGTCTATGATTCTTGAAAACAGAGGCTGTTGCCGAATACTGGATTGTTGTATGTTCTTATTTTTTGTCACTCTCATGGCCATCCGCTTTCCTCACTTATTCTGTGTTTTTAACCATACGCCTCCGTCTACTTTTATTACTAGAACTAGTTTACACTCAGTTGTCATTTCTCGTATCTCTCACGTTGAATGGGTTAACGCCTCCGTATGCGTTCAGTAGGAAATAGAAATCGCGTGGAGAATTTTTTGTAGATTAAGATGCAACGTTTGAAGATTTTTGAGCCACCCTGTATTTTGTCGTGGATGCTTGTACAAGATTTCAAGTTGCGTTTTGTGATGTGTAATAACTCAATCAAAGTAAAGAGTATCACATTTAGTAATAGATAATTTCTTTTCCTAAGGTTTCTATTACTGAAATTTAATAGCATAAAAACGCATACTAGTTTTAAAATAAAACGACAGTGAAATACCCGTACTTTATTCAAACCGGTATACGCGTCCAAAGCAGTATCAGACGCATACCATTGGTACAGTGAATACATCTAAGCTTGTTCATGGGCTGGCAGTCTTTAGATTAGTGGAATGTCTTAATGCTTTTGTACACCTGTGGAATGTCAGTGTGCTGTTAACGCATAGTCTTTAAGCCAGGCATGGTATGATGATCTTGTGGTTGATAGCTCTGACTGTTTTATTTGTAGTGTTCAGTTTCATCGTTTCCAGACAGCGTCGTTGATAATGGATTGTTTAGAGCGAGTCAAGTTTAGATATTGTCAGAAGTCAGAACAAGTAAGGCCTTTTCAGACATTTAGACTTGTCCGCTTAGGCGTTGTGACGTTTTCAGTGTTCAGTCATTTGGGCTTTTGTGTGTTTGTTTGTTTGTTTGTTTCAGTGTTTCGAACCTTTTTTTTTTGTTTGTTTGGTGTTCATTCATTTGAAGTTTCGGACTTTATTTTGATCCTTGGATATTGGACTTATTTTGGTCCTTGGATATCTGACTTTATTTTGGTCCTTGGATACTTTTGGTGTTTGATTATTTGGACTTTCTTGTATTGAGCTTCCTTGTGAGTGAAATGATTTATATTCCATTTTTCACGATATAATCTTTCTTTTTTTTTCATAAATTATGAGTATTTTTTACCTTTCTTGTGAGTATCTGAATTTTCTTATGAGTATATGAACTTTATTGTGAGTATTTGAACTATAATGAGAGTATGTTAACTTTCTTGTGAGTATATGAACTTTCTTGTGAGCATTTGAACTTTCTTGTAAGTATTTTAACTTTCCTGTGAGTATATGAACTTTCTTGTGAGTATTTAAAGTTTCATGTGAGTATCTGAACTTTCTTGTGAATATATGAACTTTCTTGTGAGTATTTGAACGTTATTGTGAGTATTTGAACTTTCTTGTGAGTATCTGAACTTTCTTGTGATTATAGTAACTTTCTTGTGAGTATTTGAACTTTATTGTGAGTATTTGAACTTTCTTGTGAGTATCTGAACTTTCTTGTGATTATATTAACTTTCTTGTGAGTATATGAACTTTCTTGTGGTATTTTGGACTTTTTTGTGGTCAGACACTTCACATATAAAAATATGACCATTGTGAACTGTGTATTGTGTAATGGATTACTTGAATCCGTTGTGAATTTGATTTTTATGTAATTTATTTTGCATTGTCAAATTATGTTTTCATATATTTTTTTTTCAAAGCGGCCATTCACAGTGCCGGTTTAGCTCCCCATTTTCATTATATTTCCTATTTTCACTATGCAACTTTTCATTTTCCAGTATGTGTGTATGTGCGCGCTTGAATATGGTTGTGCGTGTATAAATGTGTGTGTGTGCGCGCGATTGTATCCATTTTTAGGTAAATATCTCGATTTTGATTATGCGTCTTTCTATTTTTCAGGATATGTATATATATATACTCATATATTTTTTTTCAATATGCGGTTTTTCATTTTCGATATGTAGCTTTCAATTTTTCTGTAAATAGCTATTTTTCACTACATATCTTTCATTTTTCAGTATACAGCTTTCTGTCTTCAGTATATTTCTTTTTCTCATATTTTCAATAAATATCTTTCCATTTTTAGTACAAGGCTCTTTCCCTTGTTTCAGTATAGACTATCCATTTTTCAGTATATATCTTTTCATTTTTCAGAATATGACTTTTCCTTTTTTTTCAGTATATAGTGGAGTCCAGTTTTAATACATATCTTTTCCCCATTTTTCATTATATAGTTTTCCAGTTTTAGTACATACATTTATCCTATAGGCAATCAGCGACCATAGCTGATATGCTAGCGTCAGGGTTAGCGAACCATAGCTGACCAAGACCCCGTCCCATATCTCCGTTGGTACCCTCAGTAATAGGCCTAGCCTGGCTAACGGGGCAGGGATCGCCATAGTCCCCATGGTGGTGGAGTCTGTTAAAGAAGCGTTGCACACTCCCCTGCTTTTTAGCTGTACTCCGGGGCTGAAAAATTAGCTGCCATAACCCGCCTCCCACGCTGATACGATGTTGTGCCTCAACATCTTCACAGCATCGGCCGCAGAGAACACCAGCTCACAGTTACAGGGAGATAGCACAAGACAAGACAAGATACGAGTAGCTTTAACATTTTTAGTATATTGCTGTCAAAAGTCGGTGACAGTAATGTCAGATACGAAGATGTTTTTATGTACTTTTATTTCCGTGCGGTGTTTAAAACTGTTGCGGATTTTTCCCAAAGTGTCGTAAATATTAAATCTAATCAGTACTTGAAGTTACGGTTGATCTCTCTCTCAGGACTGTTTTTTTTTAAAGAGAGTGTTGACTGTTTTTTTTAAGGGGACCGCTCCTTTCAACTTGTGCATATATACCTGCCAGAATTGCAGAAAAGCCGCTGGTCCAGTGTCGCTTACCTGTACAGGAAATGACGCGAGGTTGGATGATATTAGGCTGAAAGCGACACGCATGACTGGGCCCCCCGTCAGTAATATTCCTTGTCATTACTTAAGAGATATTACTTAGAGAAGTAGATTCCTGTTTGTTTGCGACTCGCCAGTTTGAAACCTTGTATTGCAGTGATTCATTGTAAGCTTTTTTTTTTTTCTTTGACTGTGGTGGAATTGACGGAGTATTATCGTTTCTATGGTCGATAAGGACATATTTTCTGTAGTTTTGGAATGTACCGTAGGTATTGGATGTGTGTGAAAAATGTGTAATGTTTGGGGTTAAAAATGTAGATATTTAAAAAAAAATATACAGTACATATACTTTAGAGGTTATATTTAGAAGGTATGTTTGTGAAGCAAATGTAAATGGTTTTTAACATAAGTAAGTCATATTATTGAATGTGACAGTACCTGTTACTTATAGCATTAAGTAAGTATTACCATAACAGTTATCATAATCCTCATCACCATCTCGCCAGTGCCCTTGCCGAAAGATGTTAGTCGCCAGGCCTCTCGTGGAGTTTTAAAGTGAAAGCTCTTCGTCGTCTTCCCTTTGGGTTATTTTCTGTCATGCAGGGGCGTCAAGCTGTCCTTTGTCGTCCTTTTCCATTTTTGTCTCTTTTTTTTTTTTCATTTATCTTATCTGTTGTTATCATCTCATGTCAGTCTCCTTCTCGTTTCATGTCCAGTGTTGATGGTTTTCAGTGTGTAATTAATGTTATGTTATGTTTGTTTTTGAGACAAGCGTCTTTTTTTTTATATTCGAAGTATTCATCGTATACTTCAGAGGACGTATCTGGTGGTTGTAGTGATTTGAAAATTTACTGAAAATATGAGGACAAGCAAAATACTGAAGACTGAAAGTTGTATACTGAAAAATGAAAGATATATAGTGAAAAATAACTATTTACTGAAAGATGGAAAGCCATATACTGAAAAATTAAAAGCTGCATAATGAAAAATCGAGATATTTACTGAAAAATGGATACAATCGCACAAGCACACACATTCATATACACACACAATCACATAATGCGCGCATATACACATACTGGAAAATGAAAAGTTGCATAGTGAAAATAGGAAAGCTATATACTGAAAATAGGAAGCTAAACCGGCACTGTGAACGGCCGCTTTGAAAAAAATATGTATAAAAACATAATTTGAGAATGCAAAATAAATTACTTAAAAATCAAATTCACAACGGATTCAAGTAATCCATTACACAATACACGGTTCACAATGATCATATTTTTATATGTAAAGTGTCTGATCACAAAATACCACAAGAAAGTTGATATACTCACAAGAAAGTTCATATACTCACAAGAAAGTTCATATACTCTTAAGAAAGTTCATATACTCACAGGAAAATTCATATATTCATAAGAAAGTTCAAATACAAGAAAGTTCAAAATACCAAAAGAAAGTTCAAATACAAGAAAGTTATAAATACAACAAGAAAGTTCAAATACAAGAAATTTCAAATAGTCACAATTGTTCACAGCTCGTTTCTGTATATTAAAGAAAGCGTTATAAACATACGGTAGG
The DNA here is from genome assembly GCA_009760885.1 of Achatina immaculata. Lineage (NCBI taxonomy): Eukaryota > Metazoa > Mollusca > Gastropoda > Stylommatophora > Achatinidae > Lissachatina > Lissachatina immaculata. Next base: position 28,299,809 of record CM019700.1, read on the forward strand.
TGTATATGTTGGTTAGGTCTGAATTATTATAAATATACGGTAGTTGTATATGTTGGTTATGTTTACTAAATCATAAACATACGATAGGTCTGTGTGTTGGTTAGGTCGGAAGACTTGTGAACACACGAGGTTGACAGAGGGATGTAAATAGAAAGAGTGTAAGATAAGAGGACAAAAGAAAGGGAGTGGATCTGAGACAAACGAATGTGTGTGGTGAGAGGGATATATATATATATATATATAGATAGATGGGGGGGGGGAAGAGAGGGTAGAGGGAGGACAGAGAAAAAGAGAGAGCGAAATACAGAGAGAATATATAATGTGAGCGAAAGTGAGGTATGAGAGAGAGGATAGGAAAGGAGACTGTGAGAAAGAGAGAGATATAGATTTAACAGTAGGGATAGAAAGAGGGAAGTAGAAGGAGAATATGTGAAGGGAGGGGGGAAAAAGAGAGAAGAGAAAATTATCTGCAAAGTGATAAAAAGAGAGACGGGTGATGGTAAAACTTAATGAACAGAAACCAAAATAAACTTGAATATTTTCTTTGGGCGAAAGCGACACAACAAGAGAAGAATAATTAAGGCATGATGAAATAAAACGTGTACTGCCCTTCCATATCACCGTATTTATGCACAACGATCCAGAAATTCCACGTAGAGCAGCGGTTCTTAATCTGGGCTTCATGGACCCCAGAATATTTTTTTGGGAGTCTAAAGACCTTCGAATAGATTGGCTTGATTAAAAAAAAATCTTAGCATAATCTGGGTTCCATTTATTGCTTTATGTTTTTAATGAAGGGGTTCACAGCTGCAAAATTTGCAAACAAAACAAACAAACCAACAAGACCTTCAAAAACTATTGCTAAAGAAAGTTAGCAAAAAGCGCTTACTCTTAACATAAAAAAAAATACAGGGACTGTGATTATATTTGAAAAAAAAAACAGAATCCAGCAAAATACAGTAATACAATTAAATGTAGTAATTCTACATCAAGTCCAGAAATTCAAATACCTGGGAGCTGTAATAACTTCTGATGCTAAATTCAGAGCAGAAATTAGGAACGGAATAAACCAAGCACTGACTGCATTTCAGAAAATGAGAAACATATTATGCAACACACCATCATCAATGATTGTTAGAAAACGAGTCCTAAAATGCTATATTTAGCCTATCTTATTATATGGAAGTGAATTATGTACGAAAGGCAGGTTTGCACAAAGATTATTGGATGCAACAGAAATGTTGTGAATTCCCTGGACAGCAAAGATTACTAGTGAAGAATGTATTAGAAGATCATATTGTCAGAAGAATACAAGCGAGGCAGATGTACTTTTATAGGTCATACAGTGAGAAGAAGGGGCATTGAAAGTACTGTAACAACAGGAAAAATAGAGGGAAGAATAGCCATGGGAAGGCCGGGAGAAATGATGGCGGATAGTTTGACGATATGGCGTGAGATGAGATTACCGACTGAACGGCTGAAAGATCGTGTGCTGTAGGGAAACATAATAGCCAACACTTGTCGGCACGGCACTTGATGATGATAATGATGATGATGATGGATGATGATGATACAGCTGTTCTCATTCCGGAAAAAGGGACCACGACCAGAACAATTTAAGAACCACTGTCGTACATTGTACACAACCCAGCACTTGTCTAACAGGTTTTACTCCTGCGTGATAACATTTTTTTCTCTTTGTATCCCTTAACAGAAATTGTGTATTTGTTTTTCAATAGAGATACCTAAAGATAGATTATCTAGATCTACGCAATTGGCAAAAAACCGTGTGGGAGATTATATAGTACTTTTTTCTGTTTAGGAAAGTGTAGGTCTTTGTGTGCTGCTGCTTCATAACGTTACATTTCCGTGACACATGTGTTCAAAGACTTGTTTTGTTTTGTTTTTAATTTTTGTGGAGGTATTGAAGCTAAGTTTCTTTTCACTTTTAAGTGGGACGGGTTGGGTTTTTTTTCAAGACATCTTTCATGTTATGGGTATATTCACATTAAAAAAGAAAGTATTTTTATTTGGATTCATATTTGAGCGTGATTTCGTATATACTATATTTGTAAGTGATTCCTTTGTATGTTAAATTGTTTGTTCTTGTGCTTGGTTGGTTAGATGGTTGTAAAGCCGGTTGGATTTATTTTAGTTTTGTTGGTTGGTGGTGGATGGTTCTTTGGTAGGTTAGTTCCTAGTGTAGTTCTTGGATTTCATAAATGATTCTTTGTTTAGTGGGTAGATTGTTATTTTGGTTGATTTCTTGATTGTGTTTTCTGGTTGGTTCTTTGATAGGTGGGTAGATGGTTATTTTGGTTTGATTGGCTGGCTGTATTTCCTGCCTGTTTCTTTGATTTGTAGGTAGATGGTTATTTTGGTTGGATGGTTCTTTGATTTGGCTGGTTCTTTGGCAGGTTGATTGGTTCTTTATATTTTTGGCTGGTTGATTGTTTCTTTGTATTTTAACTGGTTCTTTGTTTGATTGATTGGTTCTCTGGTTGTTTGATTGGTTCTTACTGTTTGGCTAGTTCTTTTGCTGATTGATTGGTTCTTCGTGTTTTGGCCGGTTCTTTAGTTTTGTGGATCGTTCTTTGTATTTTGGCTCTTTTTTAAAAAATCACTAGCTCTTTTTTTCCTGTCACTTTAAATAGTTGACTGACTGATTGTTTGAATAATTGGTTGGCCGGTTCTCTCATTGATTGATTGCCTGGTTATTTGATTGATTGGCTGGTACTTTTCTTTGGTTGGGTTGGTATGTTATTTATCTCGCTGTAATTTTTATCACAGTTTCTGCGCAAGACTTTGGTGCGGATGAAGAATGAGTTTCAGTGGCTTCCTTTAAATTTTTGAACCAGAGCCATGCCTTTTTTATCATCTGCACCAGCATATTTAACACGTGGGTTCATAACTGCTGTCACAACGCAGTAGGCTTCTTCCAGAAGCGCCACGATGAGTCACCACCCGGCCCTGTTATTTGTCTGCCACAGCAGTACCTAAACGTTTACAATGTTGAGAACCCATGAAGAAAAGGCAAAGTCCCCGTTTCCATGCCGTTAAGGCACATTGGGAAACAACGTTCGGCCCATATTTCCATAATCACTTTAATGGCTTTGTGTAAAAATGAATGAAGACAGAAAATAATTACACCTGGCAAGGTTTGCTTTTTAGTTTTGGTTCGAAAATTCAGATTTCAAACTAATATATAAGCTGGGCAACGGGTCTTCGGTTATTTCCCGGCAAAAAATGACGGCTGTGTTTATTATACGTTAGTATATATGGAGAAGAACAACAGAGAGGATGTTGAGCAATAGAGTGCTCACTTGGGCAAGAACGATATTTAAAAAAGGCAGAGGACAGGCGTTTGTGGAAAACCTTTGCGAAAACCCCATGTGCCTTGAGCACTTAAGGTTCAGAGAGAGAGAGAGAGAGAGAGAGAGTAGACCGAGAGCCTAACCACTTAACCAACCAGGCCGCCTAGGCCCCTTGAGACCAGTGCTGATCTTCCCTCAACTCCCAGGCTCTGGCCCTTACACGCCGCTGTCACTTTATTGTAATTTTAAATAAAACTCACAAATTTGTAGTATTCTATATAATCCAGACTTGGTTACGGGGAACCCCCACATGACCTTTCGCTAACCGTGATTTAGGAAACAATGGGTTTTACAGTCGTATCCGTCCACATTACGACAGTAGCTTCTGTATAACAAGTAACTGATAGAGGCTTATTGAAAGGTAATGTTGTATTTTATCAGCAACACGGGAATGTACGTTTACGTTATGTATAGCACGATTTGGAGTTTTGTTTTCTATTGCACGTAACAAAATAGGCCTTTGCTTCTTATGTTTGAAGGAAGTAGAGATGTAAGGTGTTTATTGGGGGAAGGGGTGCGGGTCGGGGTGGATGTGTTCCCCCGAACATTTTTTTTTCTATGTAGTTTCTCTGATGGCTGATTTTGCTATTATTCCTCCTCCTCCTCCTTCTTCTTCTTCTTCTTCTAGGCATTGGTTGACCATCAATACTTGATTTGTATAATCTGCCTTGTTGACAACTAAACATATACTGTATTGCAAGACTCTAGTTTCGTTTCTCTTGTGTCTTATGTCTTCAGACTTCAGGCTTGACCCACGTTTCCTCCTAGAATAATGCAGCAGAGTCGTTCTTCAGTTAGCTCAGTCTTTCGCCTGTTCTTCGGCCAGGTCTCGTGTGTGACGTAAAAATCTCTCATGAGACAAACACATCAGTTGTCTCGTGACCTCAAGTTCCCCCTCCCCCCCCCCCAACCCCCCACGTGTCGTTATGTTTAAATTTATACAGACCTAGTCAGCCAGGCCTAATGAAATTCACATTTATACATTTCTTTGTACACGTCATCAGTTTTTTTATAGCCCTGGCAGTATTTCAGTTAGAGGACGTTACAAGAACAAATACTTTCTGTGGTGTCACACTGTCACGGGTAAGTTGGTGTCTGGCTGGCTAATTTTAGGACCTGTTTGTGGGCACGCCCATTTATCACTGTCGCTGAAGTCATAAGCCAAAATAAATTAAAGGTTAGAGGGCGAAAGCAAATGTCCTGGCCCCCTGGTTTTTTGTGTTTGTACAACTTAAGTTAAATGTCCGAAAGACATAGATTTGTTTGGTTACAAGTGGCTGCTAGCGGTAAAGACAGGATTTGTTGTAGATTTTCTTCTCAGTTTCACAGACTTCAGTACGTGAAATGCCTGCTTTTGTTTTACTTGTTTTTAAATCTCACGGTGGAAATGCGGGCGAAATGATCTCGGCAGTCCATGCTGTGAAAGATGTTGGAATACGGGGATTGTGTCGGATTTGGAGTGGATTGCAGTGGTTTTCTTGAAGACTGGGAGTAGGGTTCAAGAAAGAGACCTTTTCGGCAGATTATGCCATCACAGCGAGCCTGGTTTGACCTGTGTGAGGGTCTTTCCAGGAAGATGAACGGAGACCTGGGGGTGGGGTCTTTCTTCTACCCGGAGGATGAACGGAGACCTGGGGGTAAGGTCTTTCTTCTACCAGGAGGATGAACGGAGACCTGATGGTAGGGTCTTTCTTCTACCAGGAGGATGAGCGAAGACCTGGGGGTAGGGTCTTTCTTCTACCAGGAGGATGAACGGAGACCTGGGGGTAGGGTCTTTCTTCTACCAGGAGGATGAACGGAGACCTGGGGGTAGGGTCTTTCTTCTACCAGGAGGATGAACGGAGACCTGGGGGGGGGGGGTCTTTCTTCTACCAGGAGGATGAACGGAGACCTGGGGGGGGGGGGTAGGATCTTTATTCTACCAGGAGGATGAAAGGAGACCTGGGGGTAGGGTCTTTCTTCTACCAGGAGGATGAACGGAGACCTGGGTAGGGTCTTTCTTCTACCAGGAGGATGAACGGAGACCTGGGGGGGGGGGGGTAGGGTCTTTCTTCTACCAGGAGGATGAACGGAGACCTGGGGGGGTAGGGTCTTCTTCTACCAGGAGGATGAACGGAGACCTGGGGGGGGGGGTAGGGTCTTTCTTCTACCAGGAGGATGAACGGAGACCTGGGGGAGTAGGGTCTTTCTTCTACCAGGAGGATGAACGGAGACCTGGGGGGGGGGTCTTTCTTCTACCAGGAGGATGAACGGAGACCTTGGGGTGGGGTCTGTCCTGGCCCTTGTTTTGCTGGTCCTGGTTTGCTAGTGTTATGTAACACTAGCTCTAGATCATGTAGTATTCGATAACATTAGCACTTATGGCCATCTTTTTTAATGACATCATCATCATCATCCAATGTATACTTTAAAGGTTGGCTACAACTCGTCTTCAGTCCTTACTACCACTTCGAGTGACTGGCATATCAGGACAAACTGTCTGCTATCAGTCTCTTCTGTATGCCCCGGCCCAACTGTTCCTACTCGCTCGCCTGGCATATTTCCGCGGAACTATATATTAAAGCATGGCTTATATTATGTATTTGTACATACCTTAATATCCGCGTGCTTCGAATGACTCATTATAATTTTTGTTTTTCATTTTACTGTTTCTGTTTTCATTTTAATTTCTGTCAGATTACACTGCCCTCTCAAATATCAGTGTATTAAGAAAAAAAAAAGAACTCCATCCAAATAATAATATTACCTTCCCGTACATGGGGGCTTTAACCGGATGGGAAACTTGCTCCTATTTTTTAATATCCACATGTTCATATACGTAGAGCGTAGGAATAACCAGCGTTCATATACGTAAAGCGTAGGAATAACCAGCGTTCATATACGTGGAGCGTAGGAATAACCAGCGTTCATATACGTAAAGCGTAGGAGTAAACAGCGTTCATATACGCAGAGCGTAAGAATAACCAGCGTTCATATACGTAAAGCGTAGGAGTAAACAGCGTTCATATACGTGGAGCGTTAGAATAACCAGCGTTTATATACGTAAAGCGTAGGAATAACCAGGGTTCATATACGTAAAGCGTAGGAATAACCAGCGTTCATATACGTAAAGCATAGGAATAACCAGCGTTCATATACGTAAAGCGTAGGAATAACCAGCGTTCATATACACGAAGCGTAGGAATAACCAGCGTCATATACGTAAAGCGTAGGAATAACCAGTGAGCACATTATCTTTGTAAAGTCTCCTCCTTAAATATCTGGAGGTCCTAAAACAAATCCCGTGGGGGCCCTCAGAGGATTGTGTGCGCCTCTGCAGAAGGTTATGTTATGGGATGATATGAGCCCTCAGAGGGTCATGGGGCTCTGCAGATACCCTTATGGGGTCATGTGGGGGTCCGCGTAGCTGTTCTAGATTATGTAAAATACTAGAAATATGTGAAGGTTTTTAATTTGATACCAGATGGCCGGGCAGTGAAAGGGCAGCAGCGAAGTACCACTGGCTTCAGGGGTCTATGAAAAATTCTATGTGGCATACCATTGGCTTCAGGGGTATATGAAAAAATCCTATGTGACATACCATTGGCTTCAGGGGTATATGAAAAAACCTATGTGACATACCATTGGCTTCAGGGGTATATGAAAAAAACCTGTGTGGCATACCATTGGCTTCAGGGGTATATGAAAAAAACCTGTGTGGCATACCATTGGCTTCAGGGGTATATGAAAAAATTTATATGACTTACCATTGTCTTCAGGGGTATATGAAAAAATTTATATGACTTACCATTGTCTTCAGGGGTATATGAAAAAAAATCTGTGTGACGTACCATTATCTTCAAGGTTATATGAAAAAATCTATGTGACGTACCATTGGCTTCAGGGGTATATGAAAAAATTCTATGTGATGTACCAGTGACTTAAAGGGGTAAATAAAAAAATGTGTTCCGAAGTACTTGCTTGCTGTAGGGAGTGTGAAGTTTTAGTGTCTTCACATTTGTAGACCATTACAACATCTGAGGTAGGGATGTGAAGTGTTAGTGTCTTCACATTTGTAGACCATTACAACATCTGAGGCAGGGATGTGAAGTGTTAGTGTCTTCACATTTCTAGACCATTACAACATCTGAGGTAGGGATGTGAAGTGTTCCGTGTCTTCACATTTCTAGACCATTACAGCATCTGAGGTAGGGATGTGAAGTGTTCCGTGTCTTCACATTTCTAGACCATTACAACATCTGAGGTAAGGATTTGAAGTGGTAGTGTCTTCACATTTCTAGAGAATTACAAAATGTGAGGTAGGGATTTGAAGTGTTAGTATCTTCACATTTCTAGGCCATTACAACATCTGAAGTAGGGATGATAGAAGCTGTCCTGGTAGCCATTGTTTTCCCAGAAAAACCCAAGGTACCCATTTGGTTGAAGCTAGTGCAGGTCGGCGCGCGCCGCGCGCACGCACACACATCCCCCCCCCCCTCAACGGGAGTGCAAAGTCGAATCAGGGACCTTCTAATCGTCGGAATCACTGATTTAGATGTATGTTGTATTGCTACGGGCGACCTCAGTTTCTTTTATCTGAACTATTTTCCGTCTTTTGCGAGTGGTCCGAACTCCACTATACTCTATCAGTGTCTAACAAACTCAGGCTTTGTTGCCAAACTGGCAGGAGTGCTAAACTGATTGAGGACTTAAATGAGGCTGGCATTAAAGCCTGGAGAAAAACTGATAACTCCCGATACCAGGTCTTCAGGTTCTCATCTCCTGTAGTATTTTCTCGTGCCCTCTTAACACCTACCTGTGACAGGAGAAATAATGGGGGTAGCTAAATTCGTTTTAAAGCTGTGGTATTGCTGCAGATACCTGACAGGTGATAGACAGTTGTCGTCAGATGCTGGCCGCGGTGAACCGTGACATTTGTTTAAGACATACGTTTTTTTTAACTTATGTTCAGCCGTCCGTTGTGACTTCTTATTGAATTATTAAAATTCTGTCCTTTATAATCCTGGTAAAATGTGTCTGATGGAGGTTCGTTGGCGGATATATATATATATTTATATATTTATATAGATTCATGGTGGTGAAGTCTAAAGAAGTATTCTACACCCCCTGGTTTTTAGCTGCACTCAAGGACTGAATAAATAACCGACACAACCCGCTCCAAATCCAACACGATTCTGTGTATTCAGTATCTTCACCGCGCTGGCTGCATACATCAGCACCTCGCAGTTCCAGGGAGATAGAAGAAGAAGAAGAAGATATAAACTGCATCTGAATTTTGTTATAGGTAAAAGTGTTTCCTTCGGCTGTTTTATGTTTAAAGTGTGCCTGATATCGTATACTAATTGATGTATCTGGGAGCAGTGAAAAAAAAAAAAATAAGGTTTCAAGATTTTAACATTAGCTGGAGCAGGTAAAGGTAGTGGAGTCTTAATAGAATTACTACTCATCGTGAAGGTACAAGAGAGGTAACTTGTTCTGTTCTGGTTCTGTGGAAGTGCGAGCAGGATGTTCTTTTGCGGGCGATGCTTTGAAGACGTTGAAGCACAGAATCGTATCAGATTTAGAGAGACACTCGGCGACTGCTTTTTTTACCCCTTCTTTTTGTAGGTCCAAGATGAAGCTAGAGACCAGGACTTGCATTTTCAGTGATATATAGCACGGCCAAGACAACAGAAAAGAAGACAGTTAAGTAAGGGATTTGGAAATAACAGAAATAATTCCAAGCCGGAACACCGCCAGGAATCTGTGCGAACCACGGAAGGGGAGGAAGGGGGGGGGGGGAAATTTCAAGACAAATGACCTGCACATTATATCAGATGTTGATGCGTCATCCCTGATGTCTTGCCTTTTAGCTGACCCTACGTCCATAATCACTTTAATGACTTTGTGTAAAAAAATAATAATAATAATAACATAGAAAACAGTTACACCTGTCAAGGTCTGGTTTTTAGTTTTGCTTCGAAAATTCAGATTTCAAACTAATATATAAGCTGGGCAACGGGTCTCCGGTTATTTCCCGGCCAAAAAAAAAAAAAAATGAGGCTGTGTTTATTATGCATGTTTTTATGTTGGCTTGAAATTCGTGTTCGGTGACGGGAGAGTTGAGATTGCTGAGACGTTAAAAAGAATTGGGGGCGGGGGAAGGATGAAAAATGAGTGTTTTAAGACAGAAGATATAAAAGTGTCACAGCTGAATGAAATGTAAGGAGCAGGAGAGAAGACCCGGAAATATTATCTGAGAGTGTAATATATCGGCCTCGCCGGGAGTAACGTGTGTTGTGACGTGGGCACGAGTCTGGTAAATATGTTTGTCTGCCTAGTTGTGTGTGTTAGACAGTTTGTATGGCAATTGGGTTGTTGTGTTTTGTCAGAAAGTTTGTATTATCGTTGAGATAGCTGTGTTTGTCAGAAAGTTCCTGTGATCGTTGAGATGGTTGTATTTTGTCAGAAAGTTTATACGATCGTTGAGATGGTTGTATTTTGTCAGAAAGTTTGTATGATTTTTTGGGGGGATATTTGTATCTCATCAGAAAGTTTATACGATCATTAGGATGGTTGTGTTTTGTCAGAAAGTTTGTATGATTTTTTGAAGGATATTTGTATCTCATCAGAAAGTTTATACGATCATTAGGATAGTTGTGTTTTGTCAGAAAGTTTGTATGATTTTTTGGAGGATATTTGTATCTCATCAGAAAGTTTATACGATCATTAGGATGGTTGTGTTTTGTCAGAAAGGTTCAGTGATCGTTGGAATGGTTGTGTTTTGTCAGAAGTTCAAATGATTTTTTGGGATGTTTGTATCTCGTCAGAAAGTTCATATGATCCTTGGAGTGGTCGTGTTGTGTCAGAAAGTTCATATGATCCTTGGGGTGGTTGTGTTGTGTCAGAAAGTTCATATGATCCTTGGGGTGGTCGTGTTGTGTTAGAAAGTTCATATGGTCCTTGGGGTGATTGTGTTTTGTCAGAAAGTTCATATGATCCTTGGGGTGATTGTGTTGTGTCAGAAAGTTCATATGGTCGTTGGGGTGGTTGTGTTGTGTCAGAAAGTTCATATGGTCGTTGGGGTGGTAGTGTTGTGTCAGAAAGTTCATATGGTCGTTGGGGTGGTTGTGTTGTGTCAGAAAGTTCATATGGTCGTTGGGGTGGTTGTGTTGTGTCAGAAAGTTCATATGGTCGTTGGGGTGGTCGTGTTGTGTCAGAAAGTTCATATGATCCTTGGGGTGGTTGTGTTGTGTCAGAAAGTTCATATGATCCTTGGGGTGGTCGTGTTGTGTCAGAAAGTTCATATGATCCTTGGGGTGGTCGTGTTGTGTCAGAAAGTTCATATGATCCTTGGGGTGGTCGTGTTGTGTCAGAAAGTTCATATGGTCCTTGGGACAGTTGTTTACGCGAGGATGCGTTCGTGATAAAGATGTAAAAGCTCTAGAAAATATAATTGACTGCGAACCAGAACACTGCTGTAAGGATCCAGCCAACCGTGGCTAGTCAATACCCTATCTTGCTAGTCTTCAAACAAGAGTCGCTTCTTAGAGTTTGTGATTGTGGAGCCCGTAGAACTCGAAGAAGTGAACAACAACAACAACAACAACAACAACAACAACAAAACTAACGCTAACAGTGGAAAACAACATCATGTTTTTTTTAAAAAGCTGGTACAGTTTTACCTGTGTTTTACGTTTCGTAAAGTACATTCTGAATTACCGGTTTTGTCAATGCAACATTCGGTACTTGCATAAAGTATCTAACTTTTTAATGTTAGAAGTAAAATTTAACACACACACACACATTTTACAAACAACCCCGAAAATTAAATATTCGTGTACCCCTGGGATCAGCTGTTTTAAGAACACACTTATCTTAACATAGTCTTTGTGAGACAAAGAACAGATCTGTTTGCTTAAAAACTCTGACCTACTTTTGTAGCCCGGAAACCTGTAGCAATCAACACTAATTGTAATTGTTATTTTTGTAAAATGTAATGTCAGGTTGGTGGACGGATGGGGGCATCGCCGGCAGGGATGAGGAAAACCTGGTGTGAAACCAGTGAATCCAGGACATGACAAGCCGATGGGTCTTTACAACAGTAGTTATCAGAATAATGTAAACAAAAACAGAGCCAACAGACTGTAGGTGGCAGGGAATGGATATCGTTGAGGCAGTCATCGGATTCCTCATCCCAGAGTATGAATGTCTCTGTGGAACTGTTTCAAAGCTATCTGACGTGGAGAAGGAGCTTAAGTACAGCCACCAGAGGCTGGAAAACAAAGTTTTGACCAGGCCAGCCTACACCACTGTCTTCATGGCAGTCCGAGCAAGACCACAGTCTGCCCTAGCAAAGAAAGCTGCTGAAGTTGGAGGTACCCAGCCAAAAGGCGCATCACAAAAATCAGGGTACCACGTATCATCGCTAATGTACGTACATAGAAGAAGAAGAAGAAGAAGAAATATTCGTGTGAAATGTTTGTTCTTCCTCTATTTGCAGTGAGATTTAATCTTTACATAGTGCTCACATGCTGAACCAGAATCGCAACTGGCTGATTCTCGTCCATGCAAATTGAGAACCATCAGTTTGTATCCAGATTATCTTCCAACCGTTTGGGGTGGTTCCTTTTTTAATTAGGTTTTTGATAATATAAACCGGTGACAGTAATCGACGACCTCCAAAAGTTTGGTTCTTTTTTTTTAATCCGTAATTTACCAGTAATTGCCAGTTAATGCGATCACAGTAAGTTCGCTTTTCATCATCATCATCATCATCATCATCATCATCGCCTTTCTCTCCCTTGAGAGCATAGGCCACGGATAAAGGTTCTCCAAGTCATCCATGTTCTTGAATTTATTATCTGCTTCATTCCATGTGTATCCCTTGTCTTTGAGCACTGTCGTAATTTCTCTTTTACCAGGAGATTATCATAAACAGAACGCGGATAATACATTTTGTTTTAATGGAAGAGTATAAAAAAGATCCAGGTAATACATATGCTTTTACTGACAGATTGTAAATAAATTGGGAAATTCAAGTTCAGATCCGGACAGTAAGTTAGCTTTTTACTGGGAGATTATCAACAAATCCGGACAATACGCTCACAGTGATACGTAGGTTATTGACATATCCGAGCAGTAAATCATTTTGTACTGAAAGATAATCAGTAAATCCAGGGAAAAGTTGAGAATTTGTGGGAGGTTCTCAACAAATCAAATGAGAAGTTCCTTTATACTGACAGTTTTTTTTTTTTTAAGTCCGGAGAAATTTATTTTACCGCAAGAGTATCAACGCATCCGGACATTAATTGAATTCACTTTTACTGCGAGATTATCACCAGATCCAGTCAGTTAGCTCTCCTTACTGCGAGATTATCAATAAACCCGGATAGTATCAGGAAACCCGGACAGTAAATTCGTTTTTACCGGGTTTTGTTTGAACATTCATAAGATTTACTACTGAGTCGCATGTTTATACTGATGCATCTTCGGTGACGAGCCATGGTTAAGCCCTTGTTCTACTAATCCGTTGGTACCGAGTTCAAGTCCCAGCCTTGGAGATTTTTTTCTGGCAATACCACACCAAGTAGGCCCTAGGGCCCACTCAGGCTTTAAAAATAGGTACCCGTGAAATCTGGGAAGGTAGATGCTGCCAGAGGTGATACTGACCACATCACACTATCATCATGTGCCTGTGGTCGTGGAAATACAGGCCCCAGCACTGTATCCCCGATGTGTCTTAATGGCAGGGAAACAGGGATTTCTTCCGTGATACATCTGCGGTTTACTGCAATGCGTGATAATGTAAAAATGTTTTTTTAACAGTAATTCAAAAGTTTTACGAAATACGATAATATTGGTTTTCCAGCCTGTTAGCATTTCGGTCATCATCATCATCATCATCATCATCATCATCATCATCATCATCATCATCATCATCATGGCCTGCAGGCCTTGACCGTTTGCTTTTCCAAAAATCCTGATCCTTGGTGTTTTCCATCATCTTTTCCTTGATTGTTTCATCATGCCATCGCGTTAAATTATCCGTGATCATCTCTCTCGGTTTTCCGCTCTCTTCTCATTTATCTTTCCTGTTGTTATCATGTTTTCATGCTCTGCTTTTCTCACCACATTGTCCTTTGAATGTTGATCTTTTTTTTTTCTTATTGATTTAATTACACCGCGTTCTTTATTTGCTTTGTGTGAGTTGAGTAATCTAATGCTGGTGTTAAAATAGTTCTTCATTTGCTTTATGTCAGTTCAGTAATCTAATGCTGGTGTTAAAATAGTTCTTCATTTGCTTTATGTCAGTTCAGTAATCTAATGCTGGTGTTAAAATAGTTCTTCATTTGCTTTATGTGAGTACAGTAATCTAATGCTGGTGTTAAAATAGTTCTTCATTTGCTTTATGTGAGTTGAATAATCTAATGCTGGTGTTAAAATAGTTCTTCATTTGCTTTATGTGAGTTGAGTAATCTAATGCTGGTGTTAAAATAGTTCTTCATTTGCTTTATGTGAGTACAGTAATCTAATGCTGGTGTTAAAATTGTTCTTCATTTGCTTTATGTGAGTACAGTAATCTAATGCTGGTGTTAAAATTGTTCTTCGTCTATTCCACAGTGTGGGGACAGTAAACCAGAATGAGACCAGAAATGTAGTAGCTGGCGATGATCACGAAGGTCTGGGATCATCATGTTCATCAGCCAACTCGTGTAGAGCCTTTTTCTGTTCTGGCGATGCCACACACCACCCCGCCCATGGAGCCCCTCTCTCAGGCACACACGAGCAGAGTTTAGCAGACCCTATCTCGTATACTGTACGCTCTGCAGCTCTAGAGCGCCTCAGACAAGAACTGATGTCCATGAAAACGCCCCTGAATGTGACGAGAGAAAGCCAAGAATGCGGTGGCCGCTATGGGCTGTCCAGTCAAAGGATGAAGCTGGCCAGCTCTAGTCCGGATATACTAAATGATATCAGCATTGAAAAAGATGGTTTGTTCAGAACTCCGTCTTACGTATCCACCAGGTCGGCTTCTTACGGGGATGCAGGTGAGAAGTACTCTGAAGAAATATACGCCTCAGATATGAATCCGTCCACAACAGATTCTCGTCGTTCATTGCCATCTCCAAACTTGCGGCCACAGTATAGGACCCCCGTGTCATTGGGGAGTGAGAAAGTACCCAAGCATCAGAACATGTACAACGAGGGCGACTGCACTCAGCCAGAGTATGACCGATCTAGAGATACCTGGGCTCCTGGTCGAGATTACCAAGGTATGAGGCACTGCGATGTGGTCATGGATAAACAGAAATATCCCCTATCACCTGTTTCCAAGATGAACGATGTGTCAGGCCAGACAGTCGGCTCACGGATTAAGCTTTTCTCTAACCAGATGCACAAAGGAGAGCATGGTAAATTCCTTTTGGAAAGAGACAGTGCAGGAAATTCTGTACCTTCACGGGAGAATGGTAATAGCAATACAACACATACTGCACAGTTTTCACCTAAATATAACAGTACTGTAAATCTTCCCAAGTATCTGAACAATTCTGAAGCATATAACAATTTTGGGACCGTGTCTGGACTTTCGGATTTAAATTTCAGCATTGCTACGGCAGGACATAACTTGGAATTGGAAGCGGCTGGTTCAGCTTACCGTAGCCCTTATGGCAGTGGACTACCTTTGTCCATGTCGAGTCCAAGAAGAGACACCGTATTCAGCTCGCGAGGACAGAACATTCCCGTCCATCAAAGCAGAGCTCAGTCGTTGCTTGATCTTCATAAACCCGATGTTGTTCTTCAACCTTCCACTACTCCGCCGAGCAGCCAGGTTCCCGAGCCGCGATCTGTCAGTCAGCCGAAACCTTTATTGTGTAACGACGTGTATGGATATTCACTGAAGCAGAAGGATAGGTCAGCTTCTTTCAATAGCTTCTCCCCGCCCTCCACTACCCCAGGCGCCTTCGACTCCCCAGGAAGCGGTGCAAAACGTAGATCTTATATCGTAAAGTCCACTCTCTTCTACAACACGAGCACACAGACCGAGTCCATTCCCGGGGCAGCAGGAGATTCCGGGTCCACAAAAGCTTCGCCCAGGATGCGACTGACAACTGAATGTACTTCCCAGATCTCTCCAAAGACAACAGATGGCAAAGGCAGGCCCATGGAAGAAAAATCCATACAAACTGCTCTGTTTGCTGAAGAATCTAGTTTTCCTGATGATGTTAAGAGAGAAAATGTTACAGGAGAGAGTAGAGACCAAGACAGTTTCTTTAGATATCCGTCTTTAGGCCAGACCTCCGCGTTCTTGAATACACGGACGATTCCGACAGACATTGGGTCAAATACTGGTCATTATCTTTCAGATGGGAAACACGTTAAGATTGCTTTGAAGAATTTCAGTGATAAACCACCCACGTTCTGCGGAACGTCAGAACAACTTGAAAGCAGTGGGCATGGCTTGACGCCAGAGAAGGGAAGATCGCATGAGTCGCGAAGTCTCGATAGATTTCAGGAGCCCAGCTTAAGGGAGAACGCCTCCACTGGTCGCGGACGTATGAGTGGCACTCAGAACCAAGAACGTTTGAGTTCTGTATGTAGCACAGCAGACTCTGGGCGTGATAAGTTATCAATAATCTCCAGGTTAGACGCTTCCTACACAAAGAAAGACATGGATTCTGTGGAAGGAAATCAGAGCCATAACCCAGACATGCGAGATGACAAATTACCTTTTTTCCTGGCCACTCATAACCGTCATAGAGGATTCAGTACTCCAGATCCAACTTCCGATTTCAGTACAAATAGCTCTCCTCATCATTCGCGTGAGTCAAGCGGCAAAGTTCATGACCTCTCAACTACAAGCGGTTTAGGTTCCGATCTCTCCTCCTTTCATTCGAATCCCAAGAGTTCATTTTCTGGTCACGTGTCTTCCGGTGGAGCGTCTTTCTCTAGCAGTGTTGATTGGCCTTTGCCCTCCACTGGCTATGCGTCATCATCTTCTTCCAACACATTAGATACAACCTTACAGGAGAACGAGGCCACTCATTTAAGTACAGAAATGTCCAGGAGTGCTCGCCCAGGGTCCGACTCTATTTTCGAAAATGACAGCAAATTGCCAGTCAAAGAGTTGGGAAGGGATCTTTCTCCAAGGAAAGTATATCGATTCCTGCATGAAGCAGGGGATAAGATTTTCCAGCCAAATACGGCAGCCACAAGCAGAGATTCGTTTTATTCTTCCAGAGAAGATTTATCATCCAGACACTCCCTGTCTTCTGGGTATTCTAGAATATCTAAGTATCCTGAGTCTCAAGACCTGGGACAGATCAGGGAAGAGTGGAGCTCGGCAGGGGATCCCTTGTATACTGCCGTCGCCACGGCAATCGCCGGGACAGAGAGCAGTTCATCTGGAAATCTTGCCTTCAGACGCCAGGAAAGGCTGGAAAAATACCCATGGCTGAACCAAGATTGGCGGAGAAATAATCCGGAAATACCGGAAAGTAATACACTGAAGCGTGCATCATCTGAACAGTGTTTAGGATACCAATTGGACAGCGACTTCAGACAATCCACTTGCGATGGTGAGGTTTTCGAGAGATTTGCTAGCACTAACGTGAAAACCCATCCAGTTTCACCAGCGTTTCTCAGTTCTGCAAATAATATTCCCGGTGACCTAACCCCTAATTCGGCTTATTGCTATCCAAGGTCAAAATGCGGAGACCCGTCTTGTCAGAATGCGAAGCCCGGTCTGGAGGTATATCATCGTGGTAGAACTGAAAACGGCACGGTATTAAAACCGTTAACGTCATCTGACTTATCAGCGTCACACGCAGGGAACCGGTCACTGTCTGAATCTATATCTGACATCATCAGCCTGGTCGGCGAGAACCTAGCCAGGAGTGCCCAGCGAGTGGACGACATACGGAGACTGAGCATGTCCTCCCCGAGGAGCAGCGTGGACTTCGCGGACTTGGCTCGCCCAGAGCGGTACCGCAGAGAAACGGACTGGACCAGACTGCGGTACAGCCCGGACATTGACCGCTGGTCCAACCAGAGCTCATTCGCCTCGGAGAATCTCTCTGACGACATGAGCGTCTTCGCTCCGTCTACGCCTAGGTCTTCTATTGCCGAAGGGAGGGATGCTGTGAGTAGTTTCCTTAGAGTTTCAAAACAATAGTTTTATATTCTTTTGTAACATCTGATTGTTTTCAAACAGATTGAAAAACAGGGACGTAGGAAACTGTGATATAATAGATCCATGATATAATATAATATAATATAATATAATATAATATAATATAATTCCAGTGATATAATAACGTATTATCCATGATATAACGTTCCAGTGGTATAATATCCTTGTGATAAAATAGATCCATGGTATAATGATCCTAAGACGTGAGAGTCCTATGATGGAATAGCTCTATAATTTAATGATTCTGTGACATAATAATCATGATATAATAGTCTCATGTTGTAGTATTTATGTAAAATATTGGCCGCGTGATATAATTGCACCATGATATAATAGTCTTATGATATAATGATAAAATAGTGAAGTAATCATGTGATATAATAGTCGTACTCATAATGGACCCATGATATTATACTTCTGCAATGTAATGCTTCTGTGATATAATAGACCTATGATATAATCTTCTTACGTCCTTCTCCTGCTGTTAAACGTCACATAGGGCTCACATGGTAGTTCGCCAAGTTCTCCTGTTTTCGGCGAGCTTTTCAGCCTCATCAAGGGATGTTATGCCCACTAAACTGGCCTCTCTTAACATTGTCTTTAGAGTTTCACGTTTCACTTGATATGATATAATAGTCGTACAGTATAATGATCCCTTGATGCGTTCTATGGATATATATATATATATATATATATGCCAACATCTCTCTGGAACGCCTGGAGCAGTTTCAACCAAACTTGGTACACACATGACTTACAATCTGGAAATGTATAATGTGGGGATAAGACACTCTTATCTCTCCTACGTTTAGGGTGGGAAAGTGGTGACATACTACCTACTAAATTAAAGGAGGAACCAAATAATGGTCCTCATGTGTAAAAATAAATTTTAACTTTTTTCCTTATGTTTATATTAGCTTTTTAATTGCATTCTATTTTTAGATTCGTTGCACAGAGACAGTGTGCCTTTCTTACTTTTTTTTCAAATTAGCTTTTTAAATTAGGGAGAGAGGGGGGAGAGAGGGAGGGAGAGAGAGAGGGAGAGAGAGAAGGAGGGAAAGAGGAGAGGGGGAGAGGGAGAGATAGGGACAGAGAGAGAGAGAGAGAGGGATTGAGACAGATTTGAGATCGCCATGTTTCTCCTGCGGACAATCTTATATTGCTTGCTCAAGGGTGGGATCACCCAATAACCTATTCTTGCACTTGGAGGTGAAACTAAAAATGTTGTTTATAATCAAGTTTTGAGTTAAATTAATATTATATTGAATTTGTAAAAGACTTTGCTCTAAAATGTGTATACTGTACTTATACTTTTAAATGCCATTAAATAAAATTACTTCGATAGTACACTATAGAAATAATTCATTCCTTTTCCTGTCTAATAGACGATTGAGATAAATAAATATCCGGGCTACGCCGGGTAATCGGCTAGTTATTAATATACTTAAGATATAATAGCCCCATGATATAATAGTTCTATTATATAATGGTACCATGATATAATGGTCCCATACGTAGTAGACTTACGGTATAGACGTTAATTTAGTCTTAACGCCTTTGCACTGTGTAAAGAGTAGGTAGTATTATCTCAACAGAGTGTGTACAGATCACTTTAGATGTGTGTGTTTGAGCGCGTGATAGATAGATAGATAGATAGATAGATAGATGATAGATAGATAGATAGATAGATAGATAGATAGATAGATAGATAGATAGATAGATAGATAGATAGATAGATAGATAGATAGATAGATAGATAGATAGATCAGTAGGAAATTGGCTGAGAATAGAAGCCAGGACAAGAAGGACGAGCAGCGAGGATGAATTGTGATCAGAGCGGTCTGTATATTGTCCTGACATGGCTTAAACGATCTCCCGTAGCTGCTGGAGTCCAGGGTTCCATTCTCAGTCATTGGTGTTCTGTTTCCCTTCACCCCCTTTCTCTCACGTCTCTGTGTATCCGTATACTGATTACTTTTGATTTGCTTAATCCTGTTTTCCTCTCAAGTCACAGAATATATACATTTAAAATATACGTTTGTGATGAGTAAGTGGTACCCACATGAGCAAGAAAAATAGCGTAGAAAAATAGCAGAGATGACAGGTTCTGTGTGCTGTAGGCGAAACTCTGCCGGCCGTAGTTACCGCAAAATATGGTCGACGAGACGGGCACGTTAGCAAAGATCGCGTTTCATTCGTGCAGGGAGTTAACAACTAGGAGATTATATCGCTGAAGGAAAATTTCAGTTTGCTCCCTTGTTTTGATGAGTTTTAAAAATAAATTCTTGTGCATTGATTGTAATATTTGTTTGTTTGTTTTTTTTTTACTTTAAAATACTACTTATAGTTCTTGATTTGGTGGGCCTTCAGTTTCGTACAAATAGTCCTGTATAATCAGAAGTGTCCAAACACAGTTCTATATAATCAGAATTGCACTACACCACAATTGTCCGGACACAGTCCTGTATGGTCAGAACTGCACTACACCACAATTCTTTAAACATCGGCCCCATTAATAGGACATTGATCAATTTATTTATTTTTTTAACATTTATCTTTACATATTATCCTTTTTACTTTGCGTATACGGAGTGTACTATATGTACCTTGTGGTATGCACTGCCTGGTAGGCTAACCATGTTCACTGCGAGTACTAAATGCTTTCGTGAAATATTCAGTTGGAAAATCCTAAATCAGTCCGCCATATAGAGGGTCATCAGTTTTTATTTTGCTATTTCATCTCAGTCAGTGCAGTTATATCATTTATGCATGCGAAAGCTGGGAAACAACTAAAGAAATACACAACAAATTAGACTCTTTTGAAAACAAATGCTAAAGGAAAATACTCGGTATAAAGTGGAACGAATTCAAGAAGAACGCACAGATAAGACAGATTAGCGAACAACAACCTGTCTCATGGGTGATCAGAAAAAGAAGATGGGCATATATCGGTCACGTGGTGATAAGAAACAGTTAGAGAATCCCAAAACAAGCTATCAAATGGAACACAACAGGCCGAAGAAAAAGAGGCCGATCACATGAAACTCTAAAGAGGATATTGTTAAGAGAGCCAAAATTAGTAGATATAAAATCCCTTGATGAGGTTGAAAAGCTCGCTGAAAACAGGAAAACTTGGCGAACTACCATGCGAGCCCCATGTGACGTTTGACGGCACTGTAATCATATAAGATGTTAGAAGTGCAGATATATATTCGTATAGTCTTCTGCTTCATGACCTTCTAATCATGTTTTTTTTTCTATACGTTTCAGATTCCGGACACAGGAGATCAAGAGTAAGTAACTCTTTTTTTCTTTACTTACTTTTTATAGTTATCATTATACTTGCCATCGTTAACATCTCTGCCCTCGGTGTTCACTGCCCAGTGCGATTTTTTTAAAAAACTCTTCTTAACCAGTTTTCTCTGAAATTGTGTTCTTAATGGAATAAATGTAGTTCATGGATGCCTCAGAGTTTTTCGTCCATGCATTGTTCCTTAGGCCAGGCAGCGCTCCAGGCAAGAGTAAGTCAACTTCGTTCCCACCCAGGGCACGGTTCCCAGAGTCTTTGGTCTGGAGAGTACATGCTGGCAAGGGTACCTTCTGGTGTGTGGAGACTGTTTTGGCGAGTGACGTTTTAGTGGAGACTTTTGGCGAGTGACGTTTTGGTGGAGACTTTTGGCGAGTGACGTTTTGGTGGAGACTTTTGGCGAGTGACGTTTTGGTGGAGACTTTTGGCGAGTGACGTTTTGGTGGAGACTTTTGGCGAGTGAAGTTTTGGCGGAGACTTTTGGCGAGTGAAGTTTTGGTGGAGACTGTTTTGGCGAGTAAAGTTTTGGTGTCCATTTGTTTATGTAGAAGAACTTGTGGTGTTCAGTGTTCTGTTTGTACCCTGGAAACTGGTTTAATGTGTGTTTATATTGATTAGCTGTACAGTGTTATGTTTATCTCCAGTTTTTTTTTGTCTGCATTTACGTTCACTTTTGTACTTTTCTTGTTAAGAATTTTAAGTCTTCTTAATCCACTGGGTTTTTTTTTGGGGGGGGGGGGGGGTGGGACTCTGAAACAAATATGTGGAGGGTAGAAAACCAAAGGTACCACAGTTCTTTAGCGTGGAATATATCAAACTCATGAAAACAAGGTTTCATATAAGCCTGTCTCGTTTGTTTCGGTTGTGGGGCAATGAGATCAACACCCACAGCTGCATGTGAAACTGATGCAAACATAGAGCCATTAGATACATGACGTGAAAAGTCAACCATTGAGGCAGTAGAAAGATATAAACGCTTGCCCCCAGACTATCCTAACAGAATAGTGGTTGATAAATAGAAGCATAATAATAGACTGAAACTGAAACTCCAGTGCACATAACAGAACAGTTAAGCACAAGACACAAACTCCCTGAAGACAGAAGAACTTACAAAAGTACAAACGCAAACTACACACTTCCTCAAACTAACACCAGACTCAACAACAAATTAGTGAACAAATCATCAGATCCCAACACCATAAAGCTGTGTGCACTGGAGACCATAGAATCCTGCTCCAAGGACTGCATCCATGCATACACTGATGGGTCAGCGTTCAAAGAAACAGACAATGCAGAATATGGGGTAATGTTTCCAGACAAGACAACAAGGCACATTTCTGCTCCTTGTAGATCTAGCTGCTCCAGTTATGATGCAGAGATGCGGGCAGTATTAGCAGCCCTGGCAGCCACCACCACCAAATACAAAAACAGTGCCTCTCACTCAAAAAAACCTTGTTATTTTCTCAGACTCCCAGTCTGCTCTACAGGCCCTTGAAAACTGGATACCATCAGCTGATCACATTACAGCTGACTTACTCAGTGCAATAAACCAAATCGCCTCCTATATCATCAAGACCACCCTGCAGTGGATACCAGGGCACATAGATATCAGAGGAAATGAACATGCTGAGAGACTGGCAAAGAGTGGAGCCACCATGTCACAGCCTCACACCTCCACCAACATGAGAACAGCTAAACACATTATACACAGCAACTGCAAGCAGCAGTGGATGGACAGCTGGGTCAGTAATCCAACTGGAAGATCCCTAAATACACACCTGCCAAAGCCTAACCTCGGAGACCACATCAACAGTTTATGTCTTAGAGACCAAAGCACAATTTTCCGGTTGAGAACAGGACACATTATCCTCAATAAGCACTTACACGGAGTGACCGCTGACCACACACCATACTGCATGCACTGCAACAGACAAGAAGAAACTGTTAAGCACCACCTGCTGGATTGCAGTGGATTGAAGGACCTTCGGAAGAACCTGATACCACCAAATTCCTCAATCACCGACATTCTGTATGGAGATGTAGAACAGCTGAAGAGGACCTGTATGTTCCATTATCTGGCACAAGGGAAAAAGAGTGAAAACTCGTAAACCCGGGTATCGGAAAAGTCAAAGTCAAGTACTGCTAGGGAAAACGATCGGTGTCTGTAACCAAGGGTTATAAGATAACTTTGATGTAACGTTTACTGTGCTGGCGTGTTGGCCCGAGCAGCAGTGCTGGTGGCCGTAGTGTGGTTTTTGTTATCGAGTAAATAGTGCTGGATGTAGTGTGTATTTAGAGCGAATGATAAATAGATTTATGTGGGTACAGGTAAGCTTTAGACGCATGTAGCGGTTAGAGGCAAGCTTTAGAAGCATGTTGCGGCAAGAATAGGGTTGAAAGATTGTATGAAGGAAAAAAAAAACCTGGACATTTTTCCTCATCTAATAAACGACATCAGACATGTCCTAAAATCTAAGACATTTGTCTTCATATTTTTCTCATAGCTTATCTATGGAAAGAATATCAGTTACGCCATAATAATGTATGCGCTGAAGAGCAGAAATTATTAATGTTGTCGTGTATATATATAATACCTATGTTTAATGTTTTATACTTTGCATGTGTTTTGAAATTAAAATACCCCTAAATTAATTAATGGGACGCAGAATATTCTTTATCTGAGTAGGAATGTATTTTACTGTCGGCTATTTACCTGCAGGATCCTGCATTACCTTGAGTCTTGTTCTTAGTATTTATCCGACCTGAGACTTCCGGAAAAAAGATCTTGCCGCTGACTGACTTAATCATAGGATTATGTGCAGCTTATTCGTAGTTAAAAGCACATTTAATTATTGCTTCAGCTGTTGAGACATGAAGGCGACTTCGTTCCTCTGTTCACTGCGCATTCTTGAGGGCAAATACCCTTTCCACATTTGCATTACGTCCAGAAATACTAAAGATAAACTTCACACAGTTTTAGTAACTCCGAGTACCGCTGCAGAGATTCAGAATTTAAAAAAGGTCCATTTCTTCTGTGTGGATTTGCTGTTCCAGTTGTCCATCTCCTTTGTGAGTACTGCTTCAATACCCGTGCTTCAAATATGTGAATTGATCACACAAAAGTGAATAGTCACTTGCCTGCTCTTTGCTTGTAGAAACTTTACAGTCTCTTCTACTTCGAACCTTGCTGGTACGGAGCCTAAGACCATCCACTAAGAAATGGAAAATTTGTCCAAAGATGTCTTCCACCTCTGTACAAGGCATGTTTCATAAAACTCCTTCACCTCAACTTAAAATTTATTTATATCTACATCTGATAGGCCTACTTCATCTTCTGTTTGTTTCACAAACGATTTCACTTTTACGGCAATAAATCTTTCTTCTTTCTGTTATTCTATTAATGTAAGAGTTTCCTCTAAAATTACACCTACTTCTAATACGCTACTATCTGACTTATCTAGTTTAAGTACTTGTCTTGTACTTCTACGAGCTCCCTGTAACTGCGAGATGCTGTTCTTTGCAGCCGATGCTGTAGAGATGTTGAGGCACAGCATCGTATCGGCGTGGGAGCGGGTTATGGCGGCTACTTTTTCAGTCCCGGATTACAGCTAAAAAGCAGGGGATGTGCGATGCTTCTTTATCAGACTCCACCACCACGGGGACTGTGGCGATCCCAAGTACTTGTCTGTTAAGAATTTTTGTGTTTTTCTTCTAGGAGGAAAGACGAAAAGAGCATCATAAAGTTGTAATGCTCTTTCTGCTGCAGGGAGCAAAGATAACCACCTTGTTTTTTGTATGTGACAGCAATTTCCGATATTCTACATCCACAAATTTGCAAAAATTCTGTCGGGCACTCCCGTGCTTACGCTATATACTGAGAAATAATTAGACCCAATCCCTGCCACAGGTCACATTTGAGACCCTTCCAGTATAAACAGTTTAATTATTATAGTCTCCTCATCTGCGGAACATCAGCTGCCTCTACCGCCGCATTCTGAAGTATATGCGCAGGGCATCCGACACATTTACGTTTATCATGATTGTTCTCTTCTAATATGTTCTCTTCTAATACATGATTGTTCTCTTCCGATAAATTAACACAGTAATTGCTTATTTCAGAGGCAGTTTTATGTTTTTAAAGAACTCACTTTTAGAATTTGTTATAGTCATACTATTTTTTAGAACTGAGGTGCCGAACAATCAATAGGAAGATTGTCTCGGCACCATGGTTACTAGCATCGGTCGCGGTACCAAAATAGCGGGCATTTGCTAAATCATCACAGAATTGTTTAGTAGTGTCAGGAGCGAAAATGGATTTTACCATTACTGTTGTTTTACTTCTCCCCGATGGCACATTTTTTTTCTGCTGTTTTGGAGTTATAAATAATTTTAGAATTTAACTCGGTAGTGCAGTTCAGTGACTTGAACGACGTATGATGTTTAATTGTGTGATGACACATTCCCATTTTCGCCGCTTGTACTGATTTGTTTTCCCTGTTCCGAAGATTTTGGGCACAAAATAACTGTCCGGTCTTTTAGAATGCAAATTTACGGAATATACGTTTTATGTTGTTCTCTTGTTACACAGTTTTTTTTTATATCCGCACTTCCGCCATTAGCATTTGGCGATGTAACGCTTACAGTTTTTACGTTCTTCTTCCTGGTCACTTCTTCCTCGTTTCATAAAAGACCATTCCTGTGTGTGAATATTTTTCCTGAAAGAAACTTTTTTCTTAGGTGTTTTGAAAACACTTCGTGCAATTGCTGCATATATATATATATATATATATATATATATATATATATATATCCTTCCCGTGGCGTTAAACGTCACATAGGGCTCGCAAAGTAGTTCGCCAATTTTTCCTGTCTTCGGCGAGTCATTCAACCTCATCAAAGGATTTTATGCCTGTTAATTTGACCTCTCTTAATAATGTCCTCTTCAGAGTTTCACGCGGTCTGCCTCTTTTTCTTTGGCCTGTTGTGTTCCACATGGTCTCAGCCAAAGGCGCCCCCCCCCTCACCTCACAGTCTGCAATTTGATATGCAGAAGTGTATAGTTTATCTGGCTTGTACTATAACCACATAAGAAAAACCACCGGACTTGATAATGCTGATCACACCACTCTTATAGCGTGTGCTAATAAGTCCACGGGCAGAATGGATACCAACATTATAACCTCTTAATTAACAGGGCGATATGGAACAAGGCAAGGAAAATATATCACAAATACTGTATCCCCTAAATTCCTCAGTGATGTGGAAATTCACAGTGGAAATATAGCACTAAAACTCTCCTAAATCTTTCAGTGATGTGGAACATGACAGTGGAAATATATCACTAAAACTCTCCTAAATCTTTCAGTGATATGGAACATCACAGTGGAAATATATCACAAATACTATATCCCCTAAATTCCTCAGTGATGTGGAACATCACAGTGAAAATATAGCACTAAAACTGTATCTCCTAAGTCATTCAGTGATGTGGAACATCACAGTGGAAATATAACACTAAAACTGTATCTCCTAAATCTTTCAGTGATGTGGAACATCACAGTGGAAATATAACACTAAAACTGTATCTCCTAAATCTTTCAGTGATGTGGAACATCACAGTGAAAATATAACACTAAAACTGTATCTCCTAAGTCATTCAGTGATGTGGAACATCACAGTGGAAATATAACACTAAAACTGTATCTCCTAAATCTTTCAGTGATGTGGAACATCACAGTGAAAATATAGCACTAAAACTGTATCTCCTAAATCTTTCAGTGAACATCACAGTGGAAATATAGCACTAACATTGTGTCCCATAAATCTTTCAGTGATGTGGAGCATCTCATTGAAAATATAGCACTAACACTGTATCCCCCATATGCCTCATTGATGTGGAACAACCTGATAAAAAATATAGCACTTTCACTGTTCAGCTATCTTGTCTTTTTGTCTTTATCCACCTCTCTTGTCATCTTTCTTCGTTCTCTTATATTGATTTTTTTTTCTTGTTCCCCTATCCTGTCTTTTTCGCTATTCTTCTGTTTGTCTTTTTTCTTTATTTGCATATCGTATCTTTTTTCCTCCTTTGCCTTTTTTGTCCTTTTCCTCTTTCGCCCGTCTTGTCTTTTTTTTTTCCCCTCTTTCACTTATCTTGTATTTTGCCGCTTTTCTATATTGTGTCTTTTTTCCTTATTCACATACCTTGTCTTTTTCCTCGTTTGCCTAATAGTGCCTAATTTTACCGATTTCTGGGAGTCATTTTCTTTTTAAACATCTCTTTCTCTGCCCCTCCCCCCCACCCGAAAAAAAATCATAATATCGGTCGATAAATCGGCTTTCCGTATAAATTAGTGATACTATTGATTGTGTTTGGTCTCTGATAGGAGACGAGCTCATGTGTCCGAACACTGTGCCATATAGTTGGCTGTGTTAGAGAAAGCTTTTTGTACGGCTTGTCAATTTGCTGGGGTTATTGATTTGAGATTCACGAGTTGCCGGATATTTTTGGTGTCATTTGTTTGATTGCTTTCCGCTGCGGGGATGTTTTGATATCCGTTCTTGTTTTTAGGTGTTTTGGGAATGTAGGATTGCGTTGGAATGTGGGTTCTTTGATGGTGGTTTCTGAGGTGAGTGAAATCTGACTTGTGTCTGTGTGTTTTGTGCGTTTACGTTTTGTTTGTTTGTCTCTCTATTTGTTTGTTTATCTGTCTGTTTCGGTTCCTAGTGTTTGCCTTCTGTCCCATTGTATGGCGTCTAGCCGTTCTGAGGAAATACTCATCATTTGTATTCTTTCTGTTCATCTGTTTTGTATCAGTCCATATATGTAAAATCTCAATTTCCATGCCATTAAGGCATATTGGAGATACGTTATACCAAGACCTTCGGCACATGAAGGTCTGATGTGGTCAGTATCACGCCTGGCCGCTTTTACCTTCCAAGATTTCTCTGGTACCCATTTTTAGAAGCTGGGTGGACGCCGGAGCCATTTTGGTGTGTACCAGAAAAAAATCCCAATGTTGGGACTTGGTACCGGTACCACCAGATTAAGCGCCTAACCAGTGAATTTATATATATATATCTATATATATATATGTTACGTTATGTTATGTTATATTAGAGATCATTTATCGATAGTATGTGTGGAAGACAGTCATTGATATGTTTATAGTTGATGTAATAAGTACTGTGTAGCATTTATAACATTACCATATTTAAAAGTACACTCATTTATGTTTTCCTGTTTTTAATACAGCACCAGTAGAGACAGTGGCCTGGTTGTCTCCCCTACATACCAGAGTCTGCCGTCGACAAGGAGGGCTCAGCCTTCACCACCATTGGCTGTCAATTCCGGAACCGAACCTCCACCGCTTCCATCGAGGAGAAAACGAGAGAACCAGCAGCCGCCGAGTATGGACAAGACTGTAGCTGTGAGTCTGGATAACGCGGTAGCTGTCTCTGTTCCAGGAATGTTCCAGCAACCGCTGGGTAGAAGAAATGACGTCCATCCTGAAAAGGCACACATGGACTTCCAGGCCTTGATGACGCGGTGGGAAAACAGCACAACCGGTGCTGATAAATGTGCTTCAGATTCCAGAAAACACCACTTGAAATTAGCCGCAGAGTCGCCACAGCAGCACCAGCATCATTTGAGCAAAGAGTGGAGTGCTACGCCCGCAACTTACCAACGCACACGCACAAATATCAACTACGCCAGCACCTACAAGCATGAACCAGCACAGCGGCAAGAAGCCACGTCGCCTGTTTCTCCTTCATCGCTACTACCCTCGTCATTGCCCAGTATCAGCTCATCTTCTCAGACACTCTCGGGTACTTTAAAACCATCCACGCTAAATTTTTTGCCTTCATCAGCGCAGAAACCACCAGGAGTCAACCAGTCAGCATTCAGCAGCAACCACAGTCCTTCTGGCACGGTGCATCACGGCAGGTTATCATCACCAAGTGCCGTTTTGCATTCTAAAAGAGCTTCATTTTCGGCCCAAAGCAGTGCTGTCTATGAGGATCCGGCTGAGACCTCAACCATTCCACTCAGTTCTGTCTTATCACCATCTGAGGGAGACAAGACCTTGCCTGTGGAGCTTTCAAGGCACAGACACGGTGCTTCCTCACAGCTGTCTTCGGGTACTGGGGTTCAGAATTCCACAGGTCAAGGTCATGTCACGTCCCATCTTAAACTGAGGGATCGAAGAGCTTCAGAAAATGACATTTTGTCAGAGAAAGGGCCAAGACCTCAGACACCACAACAGAATCAAGACCATGTCCCCACGACACCAAAGACTGATCCAGTGAGAGGCTCTAAGGGGCAGTTTGTTCGAGACAGTACAGGGATCAGTTCCGAAAAAAGGATTATGCAAACGCCGAAGGCATCTGTTCGTGACGCCGCTGTATCGCCCCAATCAGTGTATAAAGCTGAGGGTACACCTGTAAACCATCTGCCAGCTAATGAAGACAGGTAAGTTAACTCCCCTCCTTTAATGTTTGGTGTTAACTTCTTACTATCAGATTTAGTGGCCGTAGACACTCCTACCTGTGGCTGTCAAGCCTGGTCTGTTCTAGATGAGCCAGTGACAGATAATCTGCAGGAATTGACTGACTGATATTTATTTCTAAAGCTTTAAGAATTGGGCAAGCAGGCCAGTCTGGCATTCTGCTAAATTTAACACAACTTTATCTCTGGGAAAGACCCCCAAAGACAAGGCTATGTCTCTTTGGTGAAACCTTTAACTTGGCTACCCGGCCAATCTTGTGATCTAGTCCTCGGAGCTGATGACCAGTGTTGAAAGGACGGTTATTACAGCATTGGAAAGTTATAATATTGAAGTTTGTGAATTATCTGTCATTGATGGCACCAGTATAATATTTTCGATTGTGTGTTATATATTTCTGAATAATTCCATATTATAGAATTGAAGCTTAAAGATGCTCTTTGATTAACACATCACAGGTTTCACAACCTTCTTGTGCATCTTGCTCACAACCGAGAGGCCTACAGAAGTGCTGTTTGGGAGGCAAAGTTCCGCAGGGGGCATGCAAATGAATGAATGAATGAGGTTTCACAAAACATTACCATTTCACTAACCTGAGCAGGTCCGATGAAATGTTCTCTACAGAATTCATTTAATTCTGACAAATAAGATCAAGATGTATTGTCGACAACATCACTTGGATTGAATCACAGTCGTTTTTTCACAATATCAAATTCCATCATATTCTACAAGCTGCAAGTTTTCAACTTCACAATATTCTACACTTGATACAAGAACATTTCCTATCTCAGTATTATATCAGATCTGCAACACATGGTCAACTAGTTTCTCGTCTAAAATCACTGTACTCAGAGTTTCAAAAGTGTCAATTCTTCTTAATCGCTTGAATCACTTGAAAACCATATTCCATCTAACACTACTTCTGATTTTATATTGTCTCGTCCTCTTTTCTTCTCTTGTCTGTCTTCTGTTTTATTCTGATGGTCTTCCTCTGCCATCTTTAATCGCAGTGTACTAACGAGCAAAGTCTACTTGCCTCTTCTCTGGACTTCTGTTCTTAACTCTCATCTGATGGCTTCTCGGCTGTTCTGGTCGGACTTTCTTTCCTCACTCTTGACTGTCCGTGTGCACTAACCATCTTTCTTGCAGTTCTGGTCAGTCGCTACTTGCCAGGCCGACGGTGTTCTGACTATCTCCCTCCTCTGTCTTCTACTTCCGTACTTCTTCTTCCTTCTTGGTCCTCTGATTGTCTGTTCTTCCGTCTTCTGGACCCCTCCGCTGTCTCTCTTTCTTCCTCGTTCATTCTTCTTGGTTCTTCTTCTTTCTTGGTCCCTCCTGTCTCTCTGCTCACCTTTTTATCTTCAAGTCCAGCTTGATGGATTAACCAATAAGTATTTTGGCTCCACCCATCAGATGTCCACTGGTTGCCATGAGCGTTCTGATTGTCCGTCATTCAAACTGCCCCGTGTCTTATCTCTCGTAAGTCAATTGTCCAATAGGCCACGCCTCTAAATATTTAATTGGTCAGCTGGCCGAGTTGGTCACTCCTTTGTTTAAAAACCGTGCGCAACAGCGTCATAAAAGTGTCCTAACGCGCGTCACTTAACAGATGTCAAAGTGTCAACTCCGTCTTTACAATTGTCATTTACTTAAGACATTATCTTGCTCTTTAATGTCGGAGGTTTTATTGTGTCCTCGCTTTTCGTTGTGTCTGCCTTTTCTATTCGCCTTTTCTATTGTTTACACGTGTTAGCGTCCAGTCACCGCTTTGTTATCACTGGACCATCCTACTTTCTGGCGTCCTTCCTTTGTATTACCTAAATCTCAGCGTCACTGAGTCTCGTCTTTTTCTCTTCACTGTTTCCACTGTTTACTTTTGTCCGCCGGTTGTTCCCGTTTCATGGAAATTTTCTACCTTTCTCATCCTTTCCTCTTTACATTTCTCTGTCGCTATTCGATGTTACTATTTCTTTACCGTATTTTTTCATAATCATATTCATTAATAATAATAACAACTATAATCATTACATACAAGGCCATGCTACAAAGTCAGTTTCTCTATACGAACTACCGCCCGTGCAAAGCTGAAAGAGCACTAACCAAAAATGATACATTCTATAAAAGAATTTAACACTTGCCTATCCCGTTGGCTGAGTGGTTAAGCGCTTGGTTTACTAATCTGGTGGTACCGGGTTCAGTCCCAGCAGTGGGATTTTTTTTTCTGGTACACACCGAAAAAGGCCCTGGGGTTCACCCAGCATAAAAAAAAAATGGGTACTAGAGAAATCTTGGAAGGTAAAGCGGCCGGGCGTGATACTGACCACATCACACTTCATGTGTCAAAGGTCATGGAAAATACGGGCCTAACACCGTATTCCCCATATACCTTAATGGGGTGGAAACTGGAATTTTACGTTTTACCTTATCCCAAAGCGAATGGACGCATTAGCAGCAGGGCATCTTGTTTACAACCGAGAGGCCTACAGGAGAGCTGTTATGGAGGGAAAGTTCCGCAAGGGACATGCAAATGACTGACTGACTGACTATCCCAAAAGTATGTTTTGATACGAAATGAGACATAATTATAATATTGTTGTTATTATTGTTGTTATTGTTCTTGCCATTCATGTTGTATGAGCGCTTATGTTTTTGAGTCCTCATCATTATCACAGACTGTTTACTAGTAAGGCGTTTTACACTACATCCCGGTTCCGCGCTTTGTTCTCACGTAGGAATTGTGTGTTGTGTATTAAATGTATTACGTGTTTTACTTTCTTTTTTCTGCTTCATCTGCTTGTCTGGGTTTATTGAGTGTAGAAGAAGGATTTCAGTCAACTTTGGACCTGTCGCGAGTCTTTGTACATTGTGAGTCTCTATACGTTATGAGTCTCTATGTATTTGTGAGTTTTTTTGTACCTTGTGAGTTTCTGTATAGTGTGAGTCTATGTATGCCATGATTCTCTGTACATTGTGAGTCTTTGTATCTTGTGAGTCTCTGTACATTGTAAGTCTTTGTGCATTGTGTCTCTATCCTCTCTCTCAGTAGATCATATGTCTGCCACGAACAGTTTTTGGTTATAAGTAAATATAAGACTGAATATATACACATGGCCACGGAATTAAAGCTATGATGAGAAAATGTTAAAACTATTGAAAATAAAAGTAGGGATACTTAAAAAGCACACAGTTCTAACGTTTCGGTTTACACTTTAATCGTACAAAAATATGCAAGACACAAAGAAAAAAAAAAGAAAAATATGAAAATAAAATATCAGTTCACATGAATGATAAACAACACATAGGAATGGGGAAAAAAAGGGAGCACTTAGCTGTGACTTGCAAGAAGCTGAGTCCGAGAGTGCGCGTGGTAGAGTGTTGTGATTGTTTAAATTGAGACTTTTGAGGTGTGATAGTTTGGTATTAAAAGTGTTGGTGAGGAAAGCGGAAAGATAAGAAAAGAGAGAGAGAGAGAGAGAGAGGTAGACAACGGTAAATAAGACGAAAAAAGAGTGGATGGGTTAAATAGATGAATGTGGTTGGGATAGAGGATTTGTAATCTAGAACAGTAAGATTTCTGAAATATAAGTTACAAGTGAGGAAACAGTAGAATATAGTAGAGACAGAATATAATTGCGGAAAAGAGGATCTATGGTCGTGTGTCTGTGTACATCGTGGGTCTCTATATGTCGTAAACCATGTCTCTATGTGGTGATTCATATATACATCTCTCTATATACGTTGTGAGTTTCTGTACGTGATGAATCCTTTTTAGTACGTTGAAAGCCTCAGTACATGGCGAATCTCTTAAGTAGCGAGTCTCTATACGTGGCCAGTCTCTCTGCACGTTGTGAGTCTCTGTACGCGGCGAATGTCAGTATGCCGCGAGTACGCCATGAGTCTCTGCACAATAAAGAATATACTGATATGGAGATGAAATCATCTGTTGATTTGCTTAAAGTACAGGCTTTGGTTTTCTGTTCTTTATCGTTATTCTGAGTGTAACTGTCAGTGTCTTGCCTGGTCGGTCAAGAGAGAATTCCCCCGAGAATGTTATTGTGCCGAAATACTGGTTATGTTTTGTTGTTAGTCGCGAGTTTTCAACTTTTATATGCCATATTACAACTTTTTCAAGAATGAAACTGTACAATCCATCTCAGAATACGGAATTTTTATGTTTACTTTTTAATCTAAACTTTTAAAATGGCGTGTTTATGCTAAGCGCCGTAAGGCGTAACTGAATTGGGAGGTTTTCAGTATTACACCTTATAATTCATACATACATAGAGCTTTTTCAGTATTGCACTTTATAATCATTCCATAACTACTTGATATTCAGTATTACTTAATCTTAATTTAACTGCCAAGTTGTCAGTATTCATCTTTTATTATCATTACATAAGTACGCGCTCGGTTTACTGGTCAGATGGTACCAGGTTCAGTCCCAGCAGTGGGATTTTTTTGTTTTCTGGTACACACCAGAAAGGCTCCGGGGTTCACCCAACCTCTAGAAATTGGTGCCAGAGAAATCTAGGAAGGTAAAGCGACCAGGCGTGATACTGACCATATCAGACTTTCATGTGCCGACGGTCATTGAAAATACAGAACACCGTATTCCCCAATACGCCTTAATGGCATGGAAATGAGAATTTTACCGTTACCTTTTACATAAGTACAGGGTATTCAGTATTCAGCTCTGTAATTTTTACACAAAGAGATGTTCCGCATTACACTTTACAATCCTCATAGAAATGCTATGTTTTCCGCATTACACTTTATAATCCTTTTAAAAAATGCGATGTTTTCAGTTTTACACTTTATAATCATCATAGAAATGCGATGTTTTAAGCATCACACTTTATAATCATGATAGAAATGCGATGTTTTAAGCATCACACTTTATAATCATCACAGAAAAGCGATGTTTTCACCATTACACTTTATAATCATCATAGAAATACGATGTTTTCAACATCACACTTTATAATCCTCATAGAAACGCGATGTTTTCCGCGTTACACTTTATAATCCTCATAGAAATGCGGTGTTTTCCGCGTTACACTTTATAATCATCATAGAAATGCAGTGTTTTCTGCCTCTCACTTTATAATCCTCATAGAAATGCGATGTTGTCAACATCACACTTTATAATCCTCATAGAAATGCGATGTTTTCAACATCACACTTTATAATCCTCATAGAAATACGATGTTTTCCGCGTCACACTTTATAATCATCGTAGAAATGCGATGTTTTCAACATCACACTTTATAATCCTCATAGAAATGCGATGTTTTTAACATCACACTTTATAATCCTCATAGAAATGCTATGTTTTCAACATCACACTTTATAATCCTCATAGAAATGCTATGCTTTCAACATCACACTTTATAATCCTCATAGAAATGCGATGTTTTCCGCGTCACACTTTATAATCATCGTAGAAATGCTATATTTTCAACATCACACTTTATAATCCTCATAGAAATGCGATGTTTTTAACATCACACTTTATAATCCTCATAGAAATGCTATGTTTTCAACATCACACTTTATAATCCTCATAGAAATGCTATGCTTTCAACATCACACTTTATAATCCTCATAGAAATGTGATGTTTTCCGCGTTACACTGTATACGCCTCATAGAAGTGCGATGTTTTCCGCGTTACACTGTATACTCCTCATAGAAGTGCGATGTTCTCCGCATTACACTGTATAATCCACATAGAAATACGATGTTTTCCGATGACATTTTATAATCCTCATGGAAATGCGAGATTGTACGTTATAACCGAAGTTTGTTTAGGTTAATTTGCCGTCTTGTACAACAGTGAGGATAACTTTTATGTAGCTCCAGTCACCGTGAAGACTTGTGTCGCTAATAGTAGTAGTAGTAGTAGTAGTAGTAGTCGCTCTTGTTGCTCAAGCAACAGCAGAAGAGGTACAGATGGTACTGGTTACAGCCAGTCATGCGTAGAGAACGAATCAACCAGACCGATGAATAGTTGAAAAGGGGAAGCAATGTGTATTTCACTTTTCTGTATGTTTAGTACGGTTATCTCCCATCATTTCGCAATTTGAGCTGTGAGTGTGTACATATCGTATGTTTCGTTGCATGTACTTGATAGATGAATATGGTATATCGCAATACCTACATCTACGAACTTACTTTCTTCTTTTTCATGTTTTTTTTCCTCATTTCTTCTTCCTTTTTTAACACTGTTAATCATTACCATTATAAAAGGTACCTTTTTTATGATGAAAAATTATATAAGTACCATGGGCAGCTAAGTTGACAAACATGGAATGTCTAACAAAGACAGATGTAGAAAGGAACCTAATTAAATCCATAAGAAAATAACAGTCATCATTCTTTGAACATATAAATGAGAAGATAAGGGCTTGAAAACATCACGACAACAGAAAAGATAAATGGAAAGAGGGGCAGGGGCAGTCCAAGAGGAAAAAAAAATGGACAGTCTAACGCGATGGCACAATAAAAAGTCAGCAACAGAGAAAATATCATGGTACGAGACCTGTGGAGAAGCATGACCTTCCTCGCTATCCGGCGTGGCACGTGATGATGATGATTATAAATACTGTCAGATAATGATGTCAAGGTCGTGTAGAAAGAATGTTAAGAGATTTATCAGTAGAAGCGCATATACACAGAAGATAGAAGGGGCAAGACCACCACGTAGATGTAGAGACAATATGGAGGAAACTTGAGAAAATTTAGAGTAAACAACTGGAGAGAGGAGGCGAAGAAAAAGGATGTATGGATGTAGAGTGGGTCTACTGCAAGGAGAGCTTGGAGAGAGAGAGAGAGAATGAATGAATAATCTTTATTTTTCAAGGGTAAAGAATTGGGCACGCAGGCCCGTCTTACATTCTGCCCTTCATCACTCCATCTTTCATTCTTCCCACACACTTGATTTAGTACAGATATACAAATTAAATTAGGAAAAAAACATATCAAAAGAGTGTAAGATTTAACTACTACATTCAAAGTAAAAGAGAAGAATTAATTAACCTAATAAAATAGCACTCACGCACACATACATACGCAGACATATACATAAACAAAAATACATTGTAAATACAGATCTTCTAACATATGTTTTTTTAACAGACATTAAAATAATTTCTAACAATATCTAACAAGTAGCTTTTCTAAATATGTCATTTTAATACTTGATGGTTGGCGAGTCATGTGTTGAGAGAGTGCTGGTTATTTTATGGAGGCATGTAATTACAAGCAAGTAAATAATGAAACAGGTTTGAGTTAAAGGATGAAGTATTACCAATGGATTTTAAATGGTAGGAGAGGGTGTTCCAGAGCTGTACTGCAGAGTATGCAAGGCTTTTCTTGTACAGATCAATCCTGGGTTTAGGAAAAAGACAGTTTTTTAAACGCTGGCTTTGTTTAGTATTATATGTAAACAGTGACCACAAGTAAGGCGGAGCATTGTGCGACAGAATTCTCTGAACAAACTTAACTTTGTTAAAAATGATTCTATTTTTGAGGGGTAGAATTTTGAGTTGTTTGTGTTGATCTACAGTCTGTACTGGGTGTTTGTCACAAATAAGATTTAATGCACGCTTGTGAAGTGAGTGGAGCCTTTTTGTGTTTGAGACTGAGCATCCATCCCAGATTGTGGAACAGTAACCTAAGTGTGTTTGTATGTGTGATATGTAGTATATTTTTCTTGTGTCTTTGTCGATAAAGTGTTTAATTTTGGCTAATTGGTAAACTTTCTGTGCAGTCAAGTTTGTTAGGTTATGTACGTGAGAATTCCAAGTTAAATGCTGATCAATGATGAGTCCTAGGGTTTTATGTTCATTAACATTTTCTATTGCCTTAGTCCCAGCACAAAGCTGTAGTGAAGTTTTTCTTGCATTCTGCAGTGTCTGTCTTGTAGTGAATAGATAGATAGATAGATAGATAGATAGATAGATAGATAGATAGATAGATAGATAGATAGATAGATAGATAGATAGATAGATAGATAGAGAGAGAGAGAGAGAGAGAGAGAGAGATAGATAGAGCTTGAGCTTTCTTCTTATCCATAATTCCTCTTCCTCCTCTTTCAGTTTCTAGGCCAGTAATCATCTTGAATCCTGTCGCTGGATTCAGCTTTATGTTTAATGTTGTTGTTGTTGTTGTATGTATGTTCGTGGAACTGTGAGGAAGATGTTCTTCGTAGCCCATGTTAATATTATGTAATAATATTATGTCTCTTTCAGTTTCTTATCCCAAATGGATGATATTATGTCCGTTTCAGTTCCACAAATGGCTGATATTATGTCACTTTCTATTTCATATCCTAAATGTTTAATTGTGTGTCACTTTCAGTTTATTATTCGAAATGGCTGATATTATATCCCTTCGAATTTCGTATCCTAAGTGGCTGATATTGCATCTCTTTCGATTTTATTCCTAAATGGCTGATATTATTCCCCTTTCAGTGTTTTTCTTAACATAATTAATGCCTGATAAAAAATGAAAGTAACAGCGTAATTTCTTATATATCTTATATCCTTCCCGTGCCGTTAAACGTCACATAGGGCTCGCAAAGTAGTTCGCCAATTTTTCCTGTCTTCGGCGAGTCTTTCAACCTCATCAAAGGATTTTATGCCTGTTAATTTGGCCTCTCTTAATAATGTCCTCTTCAGAGTTTCACGCGGTCTGCCTCTTTTTCTTCAGCCTGTTGTGTTCCACTTGATAGCCTGTTTTGGGATTCTCTGATCGTTTCTTCTCATCAAGTGACCAACATATGTCCATCTCTTTTTCCTGATCACCCATGAGACTGGTTGTTGTTCAGTCATCTGTCTTATCTCTGCATTGTTCTTGAATTCATTCCACTTGATGCCGAGTATATTCCTTAGGCATTTGTTTTCAAAAGAATCTAATTAGTGTAATTTACGTTACAAAATTTAAAATAACATAATATATATCCTTTAGTTTAAGAAATTTGAATCTCATTGAATATGTGAATCTAATTAGATGATATTATTTCTTTTTAAATTTTCCTTAATCGCTTTATGCATATCTTAGATGAATAAATATATACATCATAGATTTAGCTTTCCCCAGATCTGTGTTAAGCGTGAGCTACCAAAGAGATGCAAGTTCTCATTTGCTTAGAGATTTTAAGGAGATTATTTTCTTGTAAAAAAAGAAAAAAAAAAGCTGTTTGAATGTTTTTTCCTATGACAAAAAAAAGAAACTTTGAACGACGCAGTTTCTGTAGAGGGATTACTAAACCGTAATCACATGCGGCAAATTGACATTGAAAATATGTGTGTGTGAAGGAGAGAGAGAGAGAGAGAGAGAGCCTTTCATCCATTATTTTTACGAAGCAGAAAACTCGGGGTTGAGTAATCTAAAGTTTTCTCCCTCGGGAAGCAGCTCGACAGAGGATGATCTACGCGTAACGAAAAACAAGAGATCAGCGTCACATTTTTATCGTATGAGGAGCTGTGCGTCACATGGTCTACGTACAAAGATGTATGTCTTTTTTTTTAGTTTGTCGGAGACTTTCATATAGACGTAGGTCTTCATACCTTGCCTTCTTCCATAAACACCTTTGATTTAAAATAAGGAAGAAGTTGCTTGGTTTGTTCCATCAACATTCTTGGAAACTGAGTTCCAGGGGGAAGGAAGAAGGTGTATATATAGAACAGAAAGTAAGTGAACGTTTTAGAGTCGGCAAGAGCGCCTGCTGGCTCAGTGAAACAGCCGGAGAATCTAAGCTCTAACGTCGTTCTGTGCTGGAAGTAGGGAAAAAACATTTTGATTTGTGCAAGAGACAGAACTGCAGATACGTACGAAGGGGTGAGAAGAAGAAAAAGAAGAAGAGGAGGTGTAGAAAGAGGAGAAGGGGAAGAAGAAGAAGACGGAGAGAGTGAAGAAAAAGAAGAAAAGAAGAAGAGGAGGTGGAGGAGGAGGAGAAGGGGAAGAAGAAGACGAAGAGAGTGAAGAAAAAGAAGAAAAGGAGGTGGAGAAAGGGAAGAAGAAGAAGAAGAGAGTGAAGAAAAAGAAGAAGAAAAGAAGGAGGTAGAGAATGGGAAGAGGAAAAAGACGAGAAGGAAGAGAAAAAGATGAAGATGGGGGGGGGGGGGGGGGAAAGAAGAAGCAACAACCGACAGTGCACTTGCCGATCTCAGGTTTTATTTATTCGTCTCCAGAGCTCATACTGTTTATAACTTACCAGGTTTTCCATAAGCTATTTGAATAAGTCATGAGAAGTAACAAACACTCATTGAAAAACTCAGTGGCAAAAGAAGATAGGAGACCAAGAGGACAGTATCAGGACAGAACAGCGCGGGCAAGAAAGACACAAATCTGAATAATAATACTACTACATATGAAACCTAAAGTGAAAAGTATGATAGTAACAACTGATGCCTCAGGCACAAGTTGAATCAAAATCATGAGTAGGCAAGGCAAAAGCAACTTTGTAGGACATGAAGAAGATAATAGCAAATAAAGAGAAGTTCCTAAAAGTGAGGAAAAGAGTAATATAATGCTATATAGAGCCAGTATTGCTGTATGATTGTGAAACTTGGACGATTAATAAACTGATGATTTTTTTTAAAAATGGAAGTAACAGAGAAAAGTTTTAGAAGAAAGGTTTTAGAAAAAAGATGAAATACTCTGGATAGACAGAAAAAAAAACAGAAGACGAGTCCCTCAGAGAAGTTTCAGAACAACGAAAACCAGATAAAATGATAAGAAAAAAGACGGTCACAATTTCCGGGACACGTACTTAGAAGACAGGAGTTGGATAAAATTGACTGGAAGAATCAGGGAAGAGAGGATGAGAAGAGGGCCCATCAGTGGACTGATCAGGTGGCGTGGAGAGAAGAAAATCATAAAATCATCTGAATTAGTCGAAAACACTAAGGACCGGGCAAG
This sequence comes from Achatina immaculata, assembly GCA_009760885.1. Classification (NCBI taxonomy): domain Eukaryota; kingdom Metazoa; phylum Mollusca; class Gastropoda; order Stylommatophora; family Achatinidae; genus Lissachatina; species Lissachatina immaculata. Next base: position 28,340,094 of record CM019700.1, read on the forward strand.
ATGGAGAAGCATGATAGCACACGCTCTCCGACACGGCACATAATGTATGTGTGTGGATGAATGAATGATCGTCAACGTCTGTCGCCACATCACCATATGAATGAATGCAGACTATGTTTGCTAGTCTGGATACAGGTATGATATGAAACGTAGTATGAAAAGTATAATATGAAACTTAAAGTATGAAAATCTGCTTGAAACCGTTAGTGAAATTTCTCACCTCAGCCAAATGAAATGAAGAGAAGATAACCTTGTTTGAGGGAAGATAGCAAAAGCATAGTGAATTATGACCCTTTAAATGTTGAGATAAGATGGGCAACATTTCCCAGGACTCCAAAGAGGTCGAGTAGCGGCCTGGCTTCGGGAAGTCACTGTACTCATCACTCGATCCCAGTTTGTGCTGATTCTAACGTATTCTTCTCTCTCACTTAGCAATATCCTTGTCGCAGTTGGTCCTCTCCCACTTAAGCAAGATCCTCACCGTAGATTCCCCTCTCTCCTTTTGCAAGATCCTAACCACAGATCTTTCTTTCTCACTTAGCAAGATCCTCACCGCAGATTCTCCTCTCTCACTTAGCAAGATCCTCACCGCAGACCTTTCTTTCTCACTTAGCAAGATCCTCACCGCAGATCCTTCTTTCTCACTTAGCAAGATCCTCACTACAGATCCTTCTTTCTCACTTAGCAAGATCCTCACTACAGATCCTTCTTTCTCACTTAGCAAGATCCTCACCGCAGATCCTTCGTTCTCACTTAGCAAAATCCTCACCGCAGATCCTTCTTTCTCACTTAACAAGATCTTCACCACAGATTCTCCTCTCTCCCGTAGCAAAATCCTCACCGCAGATCCTTCTTTCTCACTTAACAAGATCTTCACCACAGATTCTCCTCTCTCCCGTAGCAAAATCCTCACCTCACATTGTCTTGCAAAGAGCTCCTGTATACATTTATACAGAATCCATACAGTGTGAAAAAAAAAGTAGGAATAGCTAATTATTCGTGTGTTAAATTTAGTGGGAGATTACGGCCAACTACCAGCCGACCATTGAATGAAGGAACTAGGAAACCATAAATAGAACCAAAGAGATGCAACGCAGGCTCGATGAGATAGCGATCGACGGTCCATAGCTAATTGCTGACGTCAGATTCGCAAACCATATCTGGCCAAGACCCTGTTCCGCCTCCTGATAACTGATAGTCTGGTGAGTGGAGATAGAAAAGTAAAGGTAAGCTTGAATCTAAAAATAAACCATGCCGAAGCTGTATGTGTCGGGCCGAAGAAAGCAGGTATTAAATTTTGGCTGCAAGCTAACACAACCTAACTGGCTCTCATTTTTGTTTAGTTCGAACGTAGGAGAAGAAGGAGAAGAGGAAGAGGAATCCGTGAAATTTTTTCATCTCTAAGAAGATCTTTAAAACGTATAACAAAATAGAAAACATGGATGAGAAAATCCTTTTATCCTTCAGTGCACTCCGAGAACCCAGCGCAGCCTCGTGAACTAAATTAAGACCCAGCGAGTATGCGCCGCGTAGTGGAAGCATGTGCCAGGGTGGCCGAGGGTGTCATCTCCGTAACACATCGCAGGCAGGTGATTTCTGCGCTTAGATAAGCTCAGAGTTGCTTGACTGCATCTGGATAAGCCTGCTATATTGTACGCTATATGCCGAGTTTGGTTAACAATATACAGACACGTTTAACTGAGCTTTAGGCTGCCGTTTTGCCCCCGACTAAAATCCTGCCACAATGCGTGGAGGTTTTCGTAGTGTCTTTTTTTAAAATGTTTAATTCCATTTGCATAGTCTCTGGCAGATGTTCCGTAGAACCCTTTGATTCTATGAAATTTTATGTTGGGTAACATGTCTTGTCTCCTTGTGGTTCTGTGAAATTTTATATTGTGTAACAATTCTTGTCTTGTCATGTCTCTTTGTGGCTCCGTTAAATTCTATACTGCGTAACAGTTCTTGTCTTGTCTTCTCTCTTTGTGGCTCCGTTAAATTCTATACTGAGTAACAATTCTTGTCTTGTCTTCTCTCTTTGCGGCTCCGTTAAATTCTATACTGAGTAACAGTTCTTGTCTTGTCTTCTCTCTTTGTGGCTCCGTTAAATTCTATACTGAGTAACAGTTCTTGTCTTGTCTTCTCTCTTTGTGGCTCCGTTAAATTCTATACTGAGTAACAATTCTTGCCTTGTCTTCTCTCTTTGTGGCTCCGTTAAATTCTGTACTGAGTAACAATTCTTGCCTTATCTCTCTCTTTGTGGCTCCGTTAAATTCTGTACTGAGTAACAATTCTTGCCTTGTCTTCTCTCTTTTTGGCTCCGTTAAATTCTATACTGAGTAACAATTCTTGCCTTGTCTTGTCTCCTTGTGGTTCTGTGAAATTTTATATTGTGTAACAATTCTTGTCTTGTCATGTCTCTTTGTGGCTCCGTTAAATTCTATACTGCGTAACAGTTCTTGTCTTGTCTTCTCTCTTTGTGGCTCCGTTAAATTCTATACTGAGTAACAATTCTTGTCTTGTCTTCTCTCTTTGCGGCTCCGTTAAATTCTATACTGAGTAACAGTTCTTGTCTTGTCTTCTCTCTTTGTGGCTCCGTTAAATTCTATACTGAGTAACAGTTCTTGTCTTGTCTTCTCTCTTTGTGGCTCCGTTAAATTCTATACTGAGTAACAATTCTTGCCTTGTCTTCTCTCTTTGTGGCTCCGTTAAATTCTGTACTGAGTAACAATTCTTGCCTTATCTTCTCTCTTTGTGGCTCCGTTAAATTCTGTACTGAGTAACAATTCTTGCCTTGTCTTCTCTCTTTTTGGCTCCGTTAAATTCTATACTGAGTAACAATTCTTGCCTTGTCTTGTCTCTTTGTGGCTCCGTTAAATTCTATACTGAGTAACAATTCTTGCCTTGTCTTCTCTCTTTGTGGCTCCGTTAAATTCTATACTGAGTAACAGTTCTTGCCTTGTCTTCTCTTTTTATGGCTCCGTTAAATTCTATACTGAGTAACAATTCTTGCCTTGTCTTCTCTCTTTGTGGCTCCGTTAAATTCTATACTGAGTAACCCTTATTGTCCTGTCTCGGCTCTTTCTTAATGTTCTTTTCAGTATTGAGAGGTCATACTGTGTGAAAGCGATTTTTTCATCTAATGGGATATTTACAGTTTCTGTTATGTTCCTCCATCCATCTCTTGCATGGGCATCCTCTGCCTCTGTTCTACGTAGTATTATTCCTCAATATATTAGTGGATGAGTCTTTTCCGCCAGTTCATCATGAACGTTTCCAAGAAGTTCTTCCCCCCCCCCCCTGTGCTGGCGCCCTCCAGTTATTATGGATTCTGACCTAGTGCTCACACACCTGCCTATCTATAGCTGGAACCCATAAACCTGGTGTCTTTCTTCAAGCCACCAGCAGAAAAACCCATAAAACATGACACTTTCAAACAATCACTGCTTGTGTTTTTTTATCTCAAGTTTTGCTTCCTCAGCTTCTTGCACCTTTTTTTTTTGTTGTTTTTTGTTTTTTGTTCAAAGCCGAGGATTACGAGGACGAGGCACAGAATCTTCTGTCGAGGAGCGCCCAAAACAAGTGGATGATTCGATGTATATTTCATTTATTCTTGCAGTTTTTTTTTTAAAGCTTGTGTACCTGTCATCACCTCAGCTTATCCTGGCCGCGTCTGAAGACTTTTTTTTATTTTCTTTTTTTATTTTCTTTTTTTCTTTTCTTTTTTTTTTCGTTTGTCTTGAGCACGGAAATGCTTACGTCAGAAGATGTTGATTTATGAGACTGTTGTCGCTTTTGGTGCGAATGCTGTAGAGGTCGAGTGACTAATTTTTTAAGTATTTTTTTGTGTGTGTCTTAAACGTAATGATAATAATGCCAACCTTCCGTGTGGCTTTTTAATGTATGCCAAGTGATGCAATATACGGGTGGGTCTGTGATGTGCCATTGAGCTGCTACGCTGCGGCTTGCCAGAAAATTTCACCCGGGTGAGGGGGGGGGGAAGAGGGAGGAGGGGCACCACCTCAGATTCACCTCTTAAAAAAAAAAAGCCTGGAAGGTCTGCAGGGAGGGCACTCTGAAGAAAGGAAAGCCTGCAGGGAGGGCACTCTGAAGAAAGGAAGGCCTGCAGGGAGGGCACCCTGAAGAAAGGAAGGCCTGCAGGGAGGGCACTCTGAAGAAAGGAAGGCCTGCAGGGAGGGCACTCTGAAGAAAGGAAGGCCTGCAGGGAGGGCACTCTAAAGAAAGGAAGGCCTGCAGGGAGGGCACTCTGAAGAAAGGAAGGCCTGCAGGGAGGACACTCTGAAGAAAAGGAAGGTCTGCAGGGAGGGCACTCTGAAGAAAGGAAGGCCTGCAGGGAGGACACTCTGAAGAAAGGAAGGCCTGCAGGGAGGACACTCTGAAGAAAGGAAGGTCTGCAGAGAGGGCACTCTGAAGAAAGGAAGGTCTGCAGGGAGGGCACTCTGAAGAAGGGAAGGCCTGCAGGGAGGACACGCTGCGAAAAGGAAGGCCTGCAGGGAGGGCACTCTGAAGAGAGGACGCCCTGCAGGGATGGCACACTGCAGAAAGGAAGGCCTGCAGGGAGGGCACTCTGAAGAAAGAAGGGTAAAGAGATGGCACACTGCAGAAAGGACGCCCTGCAGGGAAGGGACACTGCAGAAAGGAAGGCCTGCAGGTAGGGCACTCTGAAGTAAGGAAGGCCTACAGGGAGGGCACACTGCAGACAGGAAGGCCTGAAGGGAGAGCACACTGCAGAAAGGACGCCCTGCATGGAGGGCACACTGCAGAAAGGACGCCCTGCTGAGAGGAAGCTTCTGGTTTTCCTCCTACAAGAAAGTATACCGCGAGAACAGTGGGCAGAGTAAAGAGCAGGTTGCCAGTTAATAAAGAACTTTGATCTAAACTACAGCAGTACTAGCTCTGCTCGGAGATGAGTAGAGGAAAGTTTTCGAGATCATCGACAAGAAAATCGCCAGATTAATGAAGAAAGCTGCAAGTGCATAGATAATGAAACAGATAAACTGGATAAGAAATAAATAAAGAAGAAAGACAACTCTCGGGAAGAAAACCAAAATCCTGCATCCTAGCTAAAGTAAAGAAACTGCATTCTTTCCCTTGGTTTAGGCGCACCTTTGGCAGCCCCGCTCCAAAGATTTGTAGATGTCTGTGATGCAGAACTTCAACAAATACATGGAGACGTCATCCACCCGTGATAAGATGAAATAATAAACAAGAGAAAGAACAGACAATTGGCATTTGTTAGACGCGCATCAGTACAAGCTGATTGGTTTAGACATATTTTTTCTTTATCCTACAACAGCCTGTTTTACAGAGAGAATAACGTCACGAACAGCAAGGAAATCAGCCAGAAAAATATGTGAGAGGGATATCATAGATCTGTGTAGATTTTAGAATATATAAATGCAGCTCAAGAATAGTGAGTTTGGTATGATGCCACTGACGAGTTGTGTTTTATATGAATGCTGCTAGAGTAATGTATTTGATGTGAAAACTGCTAAAGAGTAGTGTATTTGATAAAAAAAATGCCGCTAAAAAGTAATGTATTTGACATCAATACCACAAAAGAGTAATGTATTTGATTTTTATTTAATGCAGCTAAAAAGTAATGTATTTGACATCAATACCACAAAAGAGTAATGTATTTGATTTTTATTTAATGCAGCCAAAAAGTTATGTATTTGACATCAATACCACTAAAGAGTATTTTATATGAAAACTGCTAAAGAGTAGTGTGTGTGATATGAAATCAGCTAAAAAGTAATGTATTTGTCAACAGTGCCACTAAAGGGAAATGTATTTAATATGAATACTGCGAAAGAATAGTGTTTTTCGTGTCATTTTAGTAACATCCTAGTGTATAATTCTAGGTACAGTTTGATGTATTACACAACTTCAGAAGCACTGGTTAATCTTGTGATAGAGGTAGACAGAAGTGTGTGGTTTAGCTTTATAACAAAACAAAAGAAAAAAAAAGAAAGATTGAGGAAAATGGACAAGAACAAGAATGACAAATAGTAAGATGAACACGTATAAATGAAGAACATAAGCAATCCAGTATTTCGACAAAAGCCTTTTTTCAAGGATCACATACAAGAACAACACAACATAACACGAAAAATAGAGGGAAAATTAAACACTTAGCTTTATATATATATATATAAAATCCCTTATAAGAAAGACGGGGACAGATTTTAGTTAAGCTTTCGTAATTACAGAACGGTAGAAGTTCGTTTGTTAAGTTCTACGTATTCTTCACCGTAGCTAAAAATGTGTGCCTGGTTCTCATGTTAGGGAATAACATTAGTGAGGCTGATGCCCAATAAAAAATGTGGACAGTATTACTGTATAGTCAGTATATTAATATCTTTCATCTGTGTTACTGTCTATAATGTCTTATCTGTGTGTATGTCTTCTTATGTGTATGTTAATGTCTTGTCTCTGCGTAAATGTCTAGTCCATACCTAAATGCTTTGTCGATACCTCAGTATCTTAGTCCTACGTTAATATCTTGTCTGTATGTTAATATCTTATATGTACGTTAATATCTAATCCATACTTTAGTATATAGTCTGTGTGTTAAAATCTTATATGTGCGTTAATATTTAGTACATACTTTAGTATCTAGTGTGTGTGTGTGTGTTACGATCTTGTCTGTACGTTGATATCTAATCTATACGTTAATATCTTGTTATTAATGTCTTGTCGAGACCTTAATTTATAGTCTATACATTAGTGTCTTCTCTATACGTTAATATCTAGTCTGTACTAGATAGCTGGTCGTTTTGTTTACACAGACAGTTATGTCTGTTTTATTTCAGGTAACTAACACTTACAGCACCCTACGAGCATTAACTCTTACACTACCAGTCAAAAAAAATCCCAAGATTACACAAACAAGTTCATAATAAACTTCTCCGTCATGTCTTTTACCTTACAACCACAGCTATTTCTATAGCTATATTTCTATAATCTATTAAGATTTGAATTTTTTTTAAGAACGGAGGAAAACTGTGTAGACAGTCTTTGCGGCCCACAGTTAGAAAAGAAAGATCATAGCAATATTTAGATGCTGACTTTCATCTTAGAGATTGAAAACCTCTCGACATGCACAGAACTAGACCGATTAAAACATCCTTTCACTTACCTAAATACGGTTCCTTTATTCTTAATAAAAAGACGGGTTGGGGAGGGGGTGGTTGGTGCAGACAGATTCTAGCTTAGCGGTTTTCAGATTTTCTGACCTTGTGTATAATTAAAATATACATGTCTGAAACAATGGCTGGAGTGAAACAAAAACGATATAATGTTATTAAGAATTCGTAAAAAGGCCTGCCCTCGAACTTAGTCTCGCACCGGTTGGTATTCGCAGTGATATCTGTTTGTGGTAGTCTCTAGATAACATTTTCTGCAAGGTTCTGTTTTCGCCGCCTCAGTCGATGACGTTTCAGCAGTTGTAAGCAAGGACCTGAAGGTAAATCCTCATTTCAGTGACATTAAGGCATATTGGGGATACGGTGTTAGGCCCATATTTCCAGGACCTTCAGCACATGAAAGTGTGATGTGATCAGTTTTACCGCATTTACCTTCCCAGATTTCTCTGATGCCCATTTTTAGAGACTGGGCGGATCCCGGGGCCTTTTTGGTGCGGGGTAAACAGAAACATCCCCCGCTGCTGGGGCTGTAACCTGGTACCACCGGATTAGTGGACCGAGCGTCTAACTAAACCAACCCGGCCGCTGGACCGAAGAGTGTCTTGATTCTTTGACACGTGCGTCCGCTCTTTAGGCCACACGTGTCGTTCACGATAAAGCCGGTGGTTGTGGAGAGCCGTGGACGACGACTCTCTGGTGTGACCCTCACTTCGTGGCTCAACTGTTACTTACGTCAAGAGAACGACTGGAAAGCGTTGCAGTATTACATTTCTTCATAGCATGTATCAGGACTGCGTTGAAGTAATGAACGGAGTCAGAGACCCAGCTCTTTTCAAGTCGAGTCAGAGTCAAGTCATCAAGCTGCGTGAAGAGTCGGCAAATTGAGCCTGCAGCTGTTCTTAAACATACAGATAAAGGGCACATTATCTATTTTCTTTTGGGACATGAAAGTTAATGATTAATCGCTACTGTGTTGTATATCTCTTCACATATTCGTCAGTGTTTCTTGTGCTCTTCATTTCGTAATGTTTTTTTTTTTTTGGCAAGAGCACTCATGTGCCGATTTAAGGCCGACCGATTTTTGACACGGGCCATGGAAAAAAAAACACTAAACCCTTTCACTGAAGCAGTAAGATTTAACGCTCATCGATTGCGGTAACGTTACCAGCAGTACAGTGCTACAGTGTACATTTTTAAAGTTGTGTAATGCATTGCTATACCTCATGTGCATGCATATGGGTGTTTATATTTGCAGGTGCATTTTTATGTGTCATTGTGTGAGAAGTTATTACGGCATAATTCTTTATTTAATGTCTTCTTCTTCTTCTGCGTTCGAGGTTGGTGGTCACGTCAGATCCTGATCTCTATCGACATGACAAAGCCCGCAGTCCTCTCCAGATCCTGATCCCTGTCGACATGGCAAACCCCGCAGTCCTCTCCAGATCCTGATAGGAGCCCTAAAGCTTGTAATTCATATTCCACGCAGCTGCTGCGCTAATTTGCCTTTTGTTAGTATTTTAAAATGATGGCGAACATGTCTGTTCGTCTTGTAACATGTTATAATAGTGAACTGTACTTAGTGCCTGGCCTCTCTCTGTAACGACTGACGTATACCCCTAATCGACTTACGGCCAGACCCGAGTACGGCGGTAATTCTGTACGTGACTATATCAGAATTCACGCATGTAAAAAAAAGTGTTCGAGATATATAGAACACTTACTCGCTGGCCTGTAGATTATATCCCGGAGATCTTCTAGATGTTTAGTTGAGTGATATTTGTGTGATTTCTTCTTGTAGTTATATAACAGGCAAGATGTACGTAACACTGCAAGATAAGTATTATGATGATTCCGATAAAACCGGTGCTATTCCTTTTTTCGCGTATTTATCTTCTGTGATGTTATGCGGTCCCTGATACAGACATTTGCCGAAATATCGGTTTGTTATACGTTCTTAATTTATACATGCTCATCTTATCTTCCAGCACTGTTGTTCCGTGCCAGCTTTTATCTAGCTTTTTTTTTTGGGGGGGGGGGGGGCGTAAAACTGAACCATGCACCTGTATCTGCCTTTATCACTGATATCATCAGTTGTAGCATGTACACGTTTGGCTCTCATTACGTGTACGTCGTGATCTAGTGGTGAATGAGTATATATATATATATATGATGACCCATGTTGTAAGTTGTGACAGCTCAGTTTTTACAACATCCGAACAAACGAACACTTCACCCTGATTTTTACCGCGACGCAGGAACGACCTCTATATTGAAGAACAAGTCCAAGCATGAGTCCCGAGCTCGGAAGATCTCACATATATTCTCCTTGTTTAATAACGTTCTTATCGCTCTTGTAGACAGTTAAAGACTTGGCAAACTTGCACACATCCATCCCCGTAGCTTTCACACAGCTGTTCTCTCTCCGCAGGTCCCGCAGAAAACCTTTCTCCTGACCAAGTCCAGTAACACCACAGTCACATGACTAAATGACCACCCTTCACGTCATCACTTGCTTAAAACGTGTTTTGTAATGAGGCCTGAACAGCCACGACATACCTGGGCACCAGTAAACTATTACCGCAGTCGTCATCCCCTTTTGTCTAATAGAGGTTCTTGGGTTCAGCCTTTTGATACTGAAAGAAACGGCAGGAGATAACTCGAGGAAACAAAACAGTAATGGAAAACAGCAATATCAGCCCAATATTTCGGTATTACGGCTTTGTCGAGGGGAACATAGAGGACAGAGTAACATTAAATGCACAGGAAAAGAAACACTGGATCGTTTTTAGCATGTTTCTTACTCTCTAGCATGATTATAGCAGCACAGAAACTGAAGGGAGTGCTTTCAGTCAGACTTTCCGGTGCTTTCAATCAGACACCGATAATCAAACAACTTGCGGCAGGTAACAGTGCACAGTGGAGAGTAAACAAAACACGATTGAAAGTAGCACGCGTCTGTCTGACTGATAAACAGTAGTCGAAAACAAAGAAGAAGAAACAAACAAACAATGGATACATCGAATGCCTGATACGGCGGTTGAGACATAATCCCTAGATTATTATCACTCAAAAGCTAGAGATTATCTTTTACCTTTAACTAAACACTCTAATTGGCCTGATCTCCACAGCCTTCTGCCAGCATATCTTCACCAGATCTTGGTGATAACGTGTGCACTTTTTTCTGCGGTTTCTGTTTTGAGGTTGGGGATCACCAGGCCAGGTTCGCTGCATCTTCCACGCCTGGGGCTGTTAACAGCTGCCGAAACATCAAGAGTTCCTTCATGTTTCTGTGAATTTCAGGAGCTTTCTGTATCTGTCTTGTCTGTATTTCTTATCTTCCTACTCGTGGTTGTTAGCATGCGACACATTTTGCGTTTATATAAGAATGAGAAGGGAGTCCAACCGGTGCATTGCTGCAGGCCGGGGGGGGGGGGGGGGGGGCTCGCTTGTTTTAAACGATATCCCAGGGGATGAAAACAGAACAGCTGATCAGAAAGGTAAAGGGCGGATATGAAGAGGATACTTGTGCACCCTGCAGAGTGTTGTGTGTAAGGTTTCTATGTCGGGCATGGAACAGGTCAAGGAAAGTAAAGGCACTAATATCGTATGTGGAACGAATTCAAGAACAACGCAGAGATAAGACAGATGAGTAGACAACAGCCTGTCTCATGGGTGATCAGAACAAGGAGATGGGCATATGTAGGCCATGTGATGAGAAGGAGCAATCAGAGAGTCCCAAAATAAGCTATCAAGTGGAGCACAACAGGCCGAAGAAAAAGAGGTCGACCACGTGATACTCTAAAGAGGATATTGTTAAAAGAGGTCAAATTAGTGGGCATAAAATCCCTTGATGAGGTTGAAAACCATGCGAGCCTTATGTGACGATTAACTGCACGGGAAGGGTGTAAAATGTAAAAATATCGTATACTCTTATGGCCGTGCCGTTGCTGTACCTTGTGTATGACCAAGTTTAGTGTAGCACGGGCGACTAATTCTGAATTAATATTCACTATTCAGATGATTACCAGGATCTTTTTTCCTTTGTCAAGACATCACAGTGTAACAAGGAAGCAGTTCCGGGGCTGACAATACGACAAGGAGAAGTTTATTGGATTGAACTTGATGTTGATGGATACTCAATGGATGACACCATTTTGAGCACAACTCAGCCATCAATCACCCAGGCCATATAGTTGATACAGAGCATCCATTCCAGACAAACAGTCAACCCATATAGCAGATAAAAAGCTTCCATTCCAAACAGTCAGGCCATATAGCTGATATAAAGCTTCCATTCCAGACAAACAGTCAAGCCATATAGCTGATATAAAGCTTCCATTCCAGACAAACAGTCAGGCCATATATCTGATATAAAGCTTCCATTCCAGACAGTCAGGCCATATAGCTGATATAAAGCTTCCATTCCAGACAAATAGTCAAGCCATATATCTGATATAAAGCTTCCATTCCAGACAGTCAGGCCATATAGCTGATATAAAGCTTCCAATTCCAGACAAACAGGCGAGCAAGATTTGAGACGAAACATGTCAACAGTTCTCAGAGTTCCTAGTACAGCCAAAGACTGCTTAGTGCAACATCTGCACCGGTCAAGCGTGCATTTCGTTTTGTTTTTTAAACTTAACACACGTTCCCCGCATACCAGACTTAAGCCCGCCAAATCACGTTCTGTCCGTTTCTCGGACCAAAGCCAATCATTCAGGAATGCAGCTCAGAAAATGTAAACATTAAATCATGGGCGTCTCCATCAAAAACTCTGATGTGGTTTACACCCGTAACACATTCTGTTACAACTTATGTACCTCAGTGACATGGAAACAAGAGAAGAAGAATTGTGGCGACTAACACGATGTTCGCTATGTATCTCGGAGACATAACACCATTAGCTACAACTTTGAAAGTAGAGCTCGTTTGCTACTGACATTCCAGTAAACTACTTGTACAGACAGAACTACAGAAATAAAATTTTTAAGGGCATGCATATTTCCCATCGCATCATATGCATGTGAGACCTGGACACTTAACCAAAAGCAAAAAAAAAAAAAAAGCCGAGAAACACATAAATGCCTTTCAGTGTAAATGCTACAGAAGAGTCCTTCAGATATCATGGACACACAAAAGAACAAATATATCCATACTGCAAGAACTTAATATTTAAGAATGTTGGCTACTAAAGAGGATTAAACAGAGAAAACTTAAATATTTTGGACATATTAAACGTCATAAACAAGTCTTGGAAGGGTGCATATTGGGAAAGAGAAAGAGAGGAAGACCAAGGCGAAGATGGCTGCAAGACATCGTTGATGATCTGTGAATGGACGCATCAGCAGCAGGCCATCTTGCTTACAATCGAGAGGCCTACAAGAGAGCTGTTAGGGAGGCAAAGTTCCGCAAGGGACATGCAAATGACTGACTGACTGACTTGTATATCTCTGATTTACTGGTTCGAGTAACCCCAGCCTCCATGATTCTCGTATGATTTATAGAAGGTTCATTAGTTATGACCCCCTTCTTGAAATGAGAATCCCAGCACAGGTGCACGTCCTTCGTAGCTCCACCATGATTCCATGTAGACTGAAGAAGGACGGAAAGAGTATAAATAAAATCTACAGCCTTCACTCACACAAGCCCCGTCGCCATCGCCTCGGTGGCTAGTAACTCGGTATTATACCCAAGTTGCTCTCGAACAAAATCTCATGTTCCTTTAGCAATAACCGTGATTGTTTGAAGAAAGTATGCCGTATATTATTCTATTCTTGGTCTCACTACGTAAACGAACAAACAAAACACTGCTGTTTTTTGTTTTTTTTTCCCGTGTAGAAATGCTCACGCTGATTTTCATCTTTTCTCCTCTTACGTTCAATATTTTCTACAGAAACCATGATAATGAGGGCAGGTTACATAGAGATATCCTGCCCTGCCATAGAGAAGAGAAACAAACGTTCTTGCATTCCTGCTTGTTTTTTTTTCCCTCTCTCTCTCTCTCTCTCTCTCCCTCTCTCTCTCTCTCTCTCCCCTCCCCTTAGTTCTTAAGCCGGCGAAACTAAATGCATTTCACATCTGCCTTGCTTCGTCTCACACGGTCCGTGACATGGAATAGCGTCTCGTTATTCGGTAGAAGAAGCTCGGTCGTTGGAAGAAGGGGGGCAGTTTTCTGAGACTCGCGGAGCGCTAGTTATAGTTCGACTAGATAACAGGATTTGTATCACTTCATTTGGGATGTGATATGTTCGGCCTGTTGTGTGCGTGTGTGCCGTGAATGATGATTCGTGTTATATGTGGAGATAATAGGCACTTTCCGATTTGTTGGATGTAATAGTTTTGTTGTTTGAAGGCGTTGTCTTGTGAGCTGTTTAGATCAGTGATGCGGTGATCGATAGACAGTCATGTGATTATTGTGGCTTGTTTTGATTGGTGGCGGAAGATTCTTGATGGGCAGGTGCTGGACACTGATTGGTTCTGCCCCCAGTAGTGGCCAGCCACTGGTGATGTACGCTTGTCAGCGCTGGGGCCTGAAGTAAGTCTCCTGATGTGTGGTCATTTTGTTATGTGGGAGAGGGGCACCTGTGTCCCTTGGGTGTGTGGATTTGGTTTTGTTTAGTTCTGATATTTAATGATAATATATCGGAGAACAAAATACCTGCATCAGTGAGTGTGGTGTTTAGAGTATCCCTGATATCCTTACCAATTTGTCTCCTCGGTCTCCTGTTTACATGTTTCCTATGATTCATTGCCTTCTGTTGTTCTGTCTAGGTTACCGTGTACCTTTAATACAGTGTTTCCCAACGTGGGGCATACGAGGGGGGTAAGCAGTTGAAAATATACCTTTTCAGAACTTGTTTGACTATTATGTTGGTGGGAGCATCAAAAGCTTTGAGGTAAAGCATGATACAAAAAAGGGTGGGAAACACTGTTTTAATCCATTCTACAGCAGAATTTAATTCCTTAATTATTAGTATCAGCATCTCTCTCTTTCTCTCTCTCTCTCTCTCTCTCTCTCTCTGCTAAATACAGTCATTTGATAATGTGCTGTGGAAAGCAAGCAAATTCATCATAATCTTCATCATCGTCATCATCATCATCATCATGCACCCTCTTCCCAAGGAAGTCTTGTTGCAGTGGTCCTCCAACTTGTGTTTCGTTTCCACAATTCACCCAGCCAAGCTGAACCGCTCCATCTCTTGATGTTGTCCATTAGTCTATATCGTTGTCGACCTCCTGCTCTACTTTCGTTCTACCGTTCCCTCTAGTATGTCTCTCAAGGACCCTGCCGACAAGCTTAAGATGTCATGTCCTTCCATAACCCTCGATCCCTTGTGCATCTCAACAGGCTTGTCACTTGAGCATTTCCTGTTTGCCGGGATCTTTTCTCTCTGTCTACCTCTGCCTCTTATACCTTCGATCTTCCTTGTTGTCATCAGATGCTCTAGCCTGCCTCTCTTCCAAACATGCCCCATAAATTGAGACTGTCGTTTTCTGATCTTCGTTATAATTTTCTTTGTTTCTTGTACCTCTTTTGAAACTTCCTCGTTCGATTTTCTCGCTGTCCACGGGTACCTTCAGTATTCTTGTAAATAATTCCTCTAGTATAGTTTTCATTATTGTATTATGTGTTTTCATAAGACGGGAATATTTAAATGTTTTGCTCTAATTTTTTCTCTCATTATTTATCTTTTCAGTTTAAGTTGACTTAGTACTTCTTCTGTTTTCTTTTCTGTCCATGGATGTCGTCCTATACTTCTGTTTTATCCACATTTCAAACGGCTCGATTTTCTCTTTCATTTTCTTATAAATGTTAATTTTTCTGCACTGTAAAGCAGTGTAGAGTATACGAAACATTCGATGACTATCAGCATCTACACTATAGAGCAATGTAGAGTACACGAAACAATCCACGACTCTCAGCTTCTACAGTATAGAGCAGCATAGAGTAAACGAAACAATCCACTACTCTCAGTTTCTACAGTATAGAGCAGTGTAGAGTACACGAAACAATCCACGACTCTCAGTTTCTACAGTATAGAGCAGTGTAGAGTACACGAAACAATCCACTACTCTCAGTTTCTACAGTATAGAGCAGTGTAGAGTACACGAAACAATCCACGACTCTCAGCTTTTACAGTATAGAGCAGTGTAGAGTACACGAAACAATCCACTACTCTCAGTTTCTACAGTATAGAGCAGTGTAGAGTACACGAAACAATCCACTACTCTCAGTTTCTACAGTATAGAGCAGTGTAGAGTACACGAAACAATCCACGACTCTCAGCTTCTACAGTATAGAGCAGTGTAGAGTACACGAAACAATCCACGACTCTCAGCTTCTACAGTATAGAGCAGTGTAGAGTACACGAAACAATCCACGACTCTCAGCTTCTACAGTATAGAGCAGCATAGAGTACACGAAACAATCCGCGACTCTCAGCTTCTACAGTATAGAGCAGGGTAGAGTACACGAAACAATCCACGACTCTCAGCTTCTACAGTGTAGAGCAGCATAGAGTACACGAAACAATCCGCGACTCTCAGCTTCAGCTGCTGTGATAAATGTTTGGACGTAAGAACATTTCTTTGTTACTGTTGTTTTCATTTCTTTCAGCAGTTTGTTTATTCTTGCTTACAAACAGCAGGTTGCCTGTGATTAGAACACAGGCTTGGTTTCGTTTTGCCTCCCCTTGCAATTTTAACGCTTTTTTTCAATTCCAGGAAGATTAAAAACAGAAAGTAGTAAAAATTTCATATCTGTCTTATCTAATTTCGTTCTTTAGATTTTATTTAAAAAAGTAGTGTGAGAGTAGGAGAGGGAGAGGGAGAGAGAGTGTGTGTATGTGTGCGTGCGTGCGCGCGTGTGTATTAAATGTTTTAGACGGCATGTAATTCTGATTTTTAAAAAAAAATTAAGTGCTAATATCATCATCATCATCATGTGGCGTGCTGGCAGATGTTGGCGGTACTGTTTCGTCACAGATCTGTGTCCTGATGTTTTAAATTATTTCTTATAATGCCACGGCGTTACGACCTCCCATTCATATTTTCTCTCTCTGTCCTCCTCAGTCTCTCTGTCCTCCCCAGTCTCTCTCGTCTCTCTGTCTCAGTCCTACCCAGTTTCTCTGTCTCGATCCTCCCCAGTCTCTCTCGTCTCTCTCTCGGTCCTCCACAGTCTCTCTGTCTCGGTCCTTCCCCCGTCTCTCTCGTCTGTCTGTCTCGGTCCTCCCCAGTCTCTCTCGTCTCTCTGTCTCGGTCCTCTCCAGTCTCTGTCTCGGTCCTTCCCCAGCCTCTCTCGGTCCTCCTTAGTCTCTCTCTCGGTCCTCCCTAGTCTCTCTCTGTCCTCCCCAGTCTCTCTCTGTCTCGGTCCTCCCTAGTCTCTCTGTCTCGGTCCTCCCCAGTCTCTCTCTGTCTCGGTCCTCCCCAGTCTCTCTGTCTCGGTCCTTCCCAAGCTCTCGTCTGTCTCTCGGTCCTCCCCAGTCTCTCTCTGTCTCCGTCCTCCCCATTCTCTGCCTCTGTCCTCTCTAGTTTCTCTCTGTCCCTGTCCTCCACAGTCTCTCTCTCTCTGTCTCGGTCCTCCTCAGTCTCTCTTTGTCTCGGTCTTCCCCAGTCTCTCTCTGTTTCTGTCCTCCCCAGTCTCTCTCTGTCCTCCCTAGTCTCTCTCTCTGTCCTCCCCAGTCTCTTTCTCTGTTTCTTTCCTCCCCAGTCTCTCTCTGTCCTCCCCAGTCTCTCTCTGTCCTCCCCAGTCTCTCTCTGTCCTCACCAGTCTATCTGTCCTCCCTAGTTTCTCTCTATCCTCCCCAGTCTGTCTCTGTCCTCCCCAGTCACTATTTGTCCTCCCTAATCTCTCTCTTTCTCTTCATACTTATCTTCCCTAATAAAGTTTTCAGTTTCCCCCTGTTGTCATTAACGAGAGCTGTAAGTGTCAAAATGTGACTTTTAAAACCAGTAGTAGAACATTTTTTGACATGTAATAAGACCTTTCATGAGCAACACTGGGCCATTTGTAAAGAGTTCAAGGACGGCTTGGCAGACTGTAATATTCCAGACATCAATGTCAATAAACCATAGGCTAAGTCATAGGATAAGTCATCCACAGATTATTTCCACAGCTGACTCAAACACAGGCGTCATAGACTGAGTCATCCAACGATTATTTTGCAATCGACTGAAAACAAGTTGGGTGAAGTGATTAGTGCACTAGGCTCTCATGGCGAAGGTCGGCGATTCGAATCCGGCTGGGGGCACTCCAGGCACACACACAGCTGTAGAAATGGTACCTGGCTTCTTTTTGGAGGTATGGAAGAAAAAGCGGCCAGGCGTGATGCTGACTCCAGTGTATCGGTAGGTCA
The DNA here is from genome assembly GCA_009760885.1 of Achatina immaculata. NCBI lineage: Eukaryota > Metazoa > Mollusca > Gastropoda > Stylommatophora > Achatinidae > Lissachatina > Lissachatina immaculata. The sequence continues at coordinate 28,357,615 of CM019700.1, forward strand.
AGAAAATTATAGACACTAACACCATATCCCCTACGAGTTATAATTGGATTACCTTTACCTTAGCGAAATGAGTCATAGAGTGAGTCGTCCAGCGGATATTTATAGATGATTCAGAATAGAGCGGTATGTCAGATATCATATCTTTACTGTATATTGCTCTGTATACGCTTAAGTTATCCAGTTTGACTAGGTTCTCGGCATCATCGCGAACGAGACACTCCCATGATCGCCCCAGCGCCTGTGCCAGTGAATATCAGAATGTCCTACAACAGTCCAAATGCGAAACTAGTCAGCGTCGCTCTCGGCACGAACTCCGTCGCCAAGGCGCCAAGCCGAAACAGGACTCAACGAAAGACCACCAGAGCCACGACTCACAGTGGTGCCGTAGCATTAAGCTCTCTAGTTCAGCACACAGAGCCGACCACCATCTTGAAAGCAGTGACGGCACTGTTGCTTATTCGACACGTCCGTGCGTTCTTTTCTTGCACTACACTCAGCTAAACTGCGAAGAGCCATCACAGGACACAAGCACTTAAACCGGCAGCGCAGAAATCCAGCTCCACATCAGATATCAAAACAGTCTGAGTGTTGCTTGTGAGAGCCTGAAACGGTCAAATGCGACCTACTGCCACTGCGGAACCGGAAGCTGTGCTATGTAATAAACCACTTATTTAAAGTATAAAGGAACCACTTATATAGATTCCTTTGTATAAATCACCTATGCAAAGCCACTTTTTTTTTGTTTTGTATATTTTATGTTCATTTCTTATTTTGTTGTTTTAAATAAACGTAAATTCGGAGAGGGTGTTATCAACATCGAACGCCATGTTGATTGGGCGTGGATTACAGTGACTTGATTGAAGTTTTGAAATATACCCAGAAAAAAAATTGAGCTTCTCAAAAGGATCCACTACCCAACGGGCTTCTCAACAAAATTCTCAATGACCAGACCTGTCCCATTGTCTAGGGTGAGACTGTTATTAATAGCATCAAAGAAGAAGTGGGCTTAAAACTTGACAGTCACTGGCTCACATGCTCAGATTACTCTCTCTCTCTCTCTCTCTCTCTGTCTCCGTCCTCCCCAGTCTCTGCCTCTGTCCTCTCTAGTTTCTCTCTGTCCCTGTCCTCCACAGTCTCTCTCTCTGTCTCGGTCCTCCTCAGTCTCTCTTTGTCTCGGTCTTCCCCAGTCTCTCTCTGTTTCTGTCCTCCCCAGTCTCTCTCTGTCCTCCCTAGTCTCTCTCTCTGTCCTCCCCAGTCTCTTTCTGTGTTTCTTTCCTCCCCAGTCTCTCTCTGTCCTCCCCAGTCTCTCTCTGTCCTCTCCAGTCTCTCTTTGTCCTCACCAGTCTATCTGTCCTCCCTAGTTTCTCTCTATCCTCCCCAGTCTGTCTCTGTCCTCCCCAGTCACTATTTGTCCTCCCTAATCTCTCTCTTTCTCTTCATACTTATCTTCCCTAATAAAGTTTTCAGTTTCCCCCTGTTGTCATTAACGAGAGCTGTAAGTGTCAAAATGTGACTTTTAAAACCAGTAGTAGAACATTTTTTGACATGTAATAAGACCTTTCATGAGCAACACTGGGCCATTTGTAAAGAGTTCAAGGACGGCTTGGCAGACTGTAATATTCCAGACATCAATGTCAATAAACCATAGGCTAAGTCATAGGCTAAGTCATCCACTGATTATTTCCACAGCTGACTCAAACACAGGCGTCATAGACTGAGTCATCCAACGATTATTTTGCAATCGACTGAAAACGAGTTGGGTGAAGTGATTAGTGCACTAGGCTCTCATGGCGAAGGTCGGCGATTCGAATCCGGCTGGGGGCACTCCAGGCACACACAGCTGTAGAAATTGTACCTGGCTTCTTTTTGGAGGTATGGAAGAAAAGGCGGCCAGGCGTGATGCTGACTCCAGTGTATCGGTAGGTCAAGAAAATTATAGACACTAACACCATATCCCCTGCGAGTTATAATTGGATTACCTTTACCTTAGCGAAATGAGTCATAGAGTGAGTCGTCCAGCGGATATTTATAGATGATTCAGAATAGAGCGGTATGTCTGATATCATATCTTTACTGTATATTGCTCTGTATACGCTTAAGTTATCCAGTTTGACTAGGTTCTCGGCATCATCGCGAACGAGACACTCCCATGATCGCCCCAGCGCCTGTGCCAGTGAATATCAGAATGTCCTACAACAGTCCAAATGCGAAACTAGTCAGCGTCGCTCTCGGCACGAACTCCGTCGCCAAGGCGCCAAGCCGAAACAGGACTCAACGAAAGACCACCAGAGCCACGACTCACAGTGGTGCCGTAGCACTAAGCTCTCTAGTTCAGCACACAGAGCCGACCACCATCTTGAAAGCAGTGACGGCACTGTTGCTTATTCGACACGTCCGTGCGTTCTTTTCTTGCACTACACTCAGCTAAACTGCGAAGAGCCATCACAGGACACAAGCACTTAAACCGGCAGCGCAGAAATCCAGCTCCACATCAGATATCAAAACAGTCTGAGTGTTGCTTGTGAGAGCCTGAAACGGTCAAATGCGACCTACTGCCACTGCGGAACCGGAAGCTCTGCTATGTATAAACCACTTATTTAAAGTATAAAGGAACCACTTATATAGATTCCTTTGTATAAATCACCTATGCAAAGCCACTTTTTTGTTTTGTATATTTTATGTTCATTTCTTATTTTGTTGTTTTAAATAAACGTAAATTCGGAGAGGGTGTTATCAACATCGAACGCCATGTTGATTGGGCGTGGATTACAGTGACTTGATTGAAGTTTTGAAATATACCCAGAAAAAAAAAATCGATCTTCTCAAAAGGATCCACTACCCAACGGGCTTCTCAACAAAATTCTCAATGACGAGACCTGTCCCATTGTCTAGGGTGAGACTGTTATTAGTAGCATCAAAGAAGAAGTGGGCTTAAAACTTGACAGTCACTGGTTCACATGCTCAGATTACTCTCTCTCTCTCTCTCTCTCTCTTTCTCTAGAGCGGTTTATCTTGTCCTGATAAGTGTACTGTGTCTCTAGAGCAGTGTATCTTGCCCTGATAAATGTACTGTGTCTCTAGAGCAGTGTATCTTGTCCTGATAACTGTACTGTCTCTCTAGAGCTGTAAATCTTGTCCTGATAACTTTACCTTACATCTAAAACAGTTTATCTTGTCCTGATAACTGTACCATCACTCTACAGCAGTGTATCTTGTCCTGATAACAGTACTGTCACTCTACAGCAGTGTATCTTGTTCTGATAACAGTACCTTACTTCTAGAACAGCGTATCTTGTCCTGATAACAGTACTGTCACTCTACAGCAGTGTATCTTGTCCTGATAACAGTACTGTCACTCTACAGCAGTGTATCTTGTTCTGATAACAGTACCTTACTTCTAGAACAGCGTATCTTGTCCTGATACTGTACTCCCACTATACAGTAGTGTACCTTGTCCTGATAACTGTACTGCCACTATACAGTAATGTATCTTGTCCTGAAATAAATGTGCCTTACCTCTGGAACAGTATATCATGTCCTGATATAACTGGACCGTATCTCTGTACCAGTCTGTCTTGTCCTGATATAACTGTATCTTACATCTAAAAGTGTATCTTTCCCTGATAACTGTACTTTATCTTTAGAACACTATCTTACCCTGATAACTGTACCGTCACTCTAGAATTTTCTAAGATTTCTTATGTCATATATTCGTTTCATGACCCAAGTAGATTCTCCCTTGAGACATTCATTCACGCCGTGTTGTGTTTCTAAAAATCGACGTAATTTTTCCCCACAAGTGTGAAGGGGAAGATTACTGGAAATAACTTGACTGATTATTTTGGCAAGTTCACTCGCTGACTTCCAGGCTCGGTGACGTCATGAAAACATGGTTGATGAGCAGTATCAGTTGCCAAGGAAGGCTCGGCCATGTCAGGTTGCTTTGGTGAATTGTTGTCGTTTTTGTAGTTTTAACAGTTTTGGCAGGCGTGTGATTGTGGCAAGCCCAGCTCAGATCTGGATCGTGTAAACTAATGGAGCCAGCAGAGAGCAGTGGATGTTTAGACGGCTGTTTCTGGTGTGATACTTTTGTCATTCTTTATGTGGCCAACTTATTCACACTCTGTGGACTGGGCCAGAGTCGTTTTTTTTTAAGCGCCCCGGTAAGGTTATGACGCCCCCCTACGACCACCCACTGCCCGTCCCTTCAATACGTGTATCCGTGGTGGGAAAATATATTCGTCAACGGCAAGGACTGCGCCCTAGTTTACGATACTGGCTCTGATGTCATTGCGTGTATTCACATTCCCAGTAGCTACGTCTTCTTAATTAATGGTCACTTATCTGTACCATGCAGCTGTGTTGTTGGACGAATCATTTATCTATACCCTGCAGATGTGTTGAGTGAACGGATCACTTATCTATACCCTGCAGCTGTGTTGAGTGACTGGACCACTTATCTGTACCCTGCAGTTGTGTTGAGTGACCGGACCACTTATCTATACTCTGCAAATGTGTTGAGTAACTGGATCATTAATCTGTACCTTGTAGCTGTGTTGAGTGACCGGACCACTTATCTGTACCCGACAGCTGTGTTGAGTGACCGGACCACTTATCTGTATCCTGCAGCTGTGTTGAGTGACCGGACCACTTATCTGTACCCTGCAGCTGTGTTGAGTGACCGGACCACTTATCTGTATCCTGCAGCTGTGTTGAGTGAACGGACCACTTATCTGTACCATGCAGCTGTGTTCAGTGAACATATCACTTTTCCGCACCCTACAGCTGTGTTGTCCTTTACTTCTTCTTCTGCTGCTGATGTAGGTGCATATATCTGGATAATTGTTACATTTCTAGGAGTTCCCTCTGGTTAGGGAGGTAGGGGTATCCCCTAACAAAGGAGAAGTAAGACGTCTCCCCACTACTGTCAGTCTACGGGACACCATTGGACAAGAGTACCCGTATAGCCCTATAATTATGCCAGTCCGCAAGTATGGTGAAGAGCAAAACCTCTATCTTAATGCGAAGAAAACTAAACTGATGACAACTGACAAAACAAACAAGGCAGCTGAAATATATACAGTGAGGGAAAACTGGAAGGTGTGGAGAGTTTTGAATATCTTGGACCACTACTAACTAGTAATGAGGGAAATTAAAAGGAGGATATCTATCGCTCTTCAGAAAGTAAAACAGGTAAAGAAAGCTGTGGGGAGGAGCAGACAGAACTATAAAAAGAAAATTTTTAAGGGCATGCACCTTTCCCATCGCAACATATGCCTGTGAGACCTGGACACTTACCAAAATAGCGAGAAACACATAAATGCCTTTGAATGTAAATGCTACAGAAGAATTGTTCAAATATCATGGACACAAAAAAGAACAAATATATCCATACTACAAGAACTTAATATTGAAGAAGGCTGGCTAGTATAGAGGATTAAAGAGAGAAAACTTAAATATTATGGACACATTAAATGTCATAATAATTTAGACAAGACCGTCTTGGAAGGGTACATAACGGGTAAAAGAAAGAGACCAAGGCGAAGATGGCTGCAAGACTTGATGATCTGCAAATGGATGCGTCAGTAACAGGGCATCTTGGTTACAACTGGGAGGCCTACAAGAGGGCTGTTAGGGAGGCAAAGTTCCGGAAGGGACAATCAAATGATTGACTGACTGACAGCTGTGTTGAGGGAACAGAAGTCTTGTCAGCTCACAGTTATAACTGCGTTGTTTACTTAGAGTTAAGGGGTTCTTTCGTACTGACAATTTGTAAAAAAACGTTTTCAATTTCTGCCGATTTTCATTTCATGTTTTTTAAAATGTTTTTCTTTTATCGTCGGTTGTAACGTGTCCAACATATGAAAAAAAAGTTGAATTCTCCTCATTCTACGAATCATTCTTTGTCAAGTAATAAGAAAAGAATACAAATGATAATGATAATAATAGTTTTCATACGGTTCTGTTTAGGCTTCGGGAGATTTAAGATCTTAAGCAGCAGTCAGTCACTCATTTGCATGTCCCTAGCGGAACCTTACCTCCCTAACAGCTCTCCTGTAGGCCTCTCGGTTGTAAGCAAGATGCCCTGCTGCTGATGCATCCATTCGCAGATCATCAATGATTAAGCTGCAGTATACGATAAAAATAGACATCACGTCCGAATTCCCTTTGAGACAGTTTTTTTTTTTTATCTGGAGCCCAAGGAAGGATTTTGGGGATCCACTGACTAGAAAATGGGTTTGGTCAGTTTAAAAAACTGTTAGCATCATTTGCGTTCCGTCTATTTCTTCATCTTTAATGAGGGGGTTCACAACGATTCTCAGCCCGGAAGGGTAGTCCACCTCGAAAAGCAACGTTAAGAATCACAGGTGTAAGGAATGATTCAACTTGTGAAAAAAATGTTTTTGCAGGAGCGATAAGTTACGTAATCCGATAATTTATGAGCAGCGTTGAGGTGTTTATAGCGCAGTATATATGTATATTTTTAAAAGCCGGTTGGCGTCTTACCTCAGCAACGCCTACAGAAGAGTGTGTGCGTCTGCACATCCCGTTTAGCTTAGAGGGAACACTGATCACGTCAGTGCCTAGTGAAAAGATTGTACATTTGTTTGCTTGTACGTTTCCATCTCATTAAAGCATACTGGGGGGGGGGGGGGTACGGTGTTGCGCCCGTATTTCGAAGGCCGTGGTGATACTGGGTTCAAGCAGTGGGGAATTTTTTTTTTCCCTGGTACCACTACCACTCCCAAAAATGGGCCCGGGTTCCACCCATCCTCTAGAAAATGGGTACCAGAGAAATCTGGGAAGGTAAGTGCGGCCAGGCGTGATACCGACCACATCAGACTTTCATGTGCCGAGGGTCGTGGAAACGAGCCCAACACTGTATGCCGTAATGGCAAGGAAACGGCGAGTTTACCTTTATCTGGTTGAAATACTGTAGCGTTATCAGTTATCAGAGGAAACTGATATCTGAACTTACTGTTCGTGCTGATATACCGTGTGATATGTAAATACAATAACTTTTATCTAGGGGTTCCCAGACATGTAATCAGCAACCCATATCTGGCATGCTAGCTTCACGGCTGGCGAACCATAGCTGGCCAAGACCCTGCCTCACCTCTCCGTTGCTACCCCCAGTAACAAGTCTTAACATAGCTAACGGGAGCAGGGATCGTCATAGTCCTCCATTGGTGGTGGAGTCTGTAACAGAAGTACTGCACACCCCCTGCTTTTTTTTAGCTCCACTGAGAGACTCGGGGAGGGGGGGGGTGAGCCGTCGTAACCCGTTCCCAGTCCGACACGACGCTGTGCCTCAACATCTTCACAGCATCGGCTGCAAAGAGCACCAGCTCACAGTTCCAGGGAGGTAGAAGACGAGACATTCTTCGTTAAACATGAGGAGAAATACTGAGTTAGCCTGTGTCATCATGCCCCCCCCCCTCTCCCACTTTATGCGTCCATGTTTATGGCTTTACATTGGCTAATTATGCCCGTAATGAGTACCATCTCGTGACAAGAGGACAGGAGATAGTCTTTTGTCGCGTACGTTAGGTAGCGTTGCTAATTAATTAGCTGTGAATCAGGGCACCTACATCAGCGTCATTTTTTTTTCCTTCTTTGTATACTTGGACTTAGCGTGCCCATGCTCTCTCCTACTCCGTCTGCGCTGGCTGTCTAGAGATTTCAGTAGATAATTTTAGTATAACTTCCTAGTAGTGAACGCGTGCTTCAAATAAGATTACATCTAATCATGCTTCACCAGTGGTGGCTGCTACAGAAGTTATTGTGTGACTAGTTCTGTTTCTAGTAATAATGGCAACATAAGTGTGTATGCCGTAATAATATTAATATGTTGTCTTTCATCTTCTCTGTCTTTTTTTTCCTTGCTTTACTCATATGGCTGATAAAATTTCAGATAGGAAGTTTAATGCAAGTCTAAGAAACGTGAGATGACCAGAATGATGGAACACGCGTCTCCGTTCTCTTGAGCGGTCAGAGAAAATCTTAGGGTCATGGTATAGATATCTAAAAACTTAATGTCTACATCAGTACTGAAAGTGAAACATCACACTGGTTTGTTTTTTTTTCTTCACATTTTTTTTTTTGTCATCAAAATGAAGGTCCGGTGGGCCGATTTCAGTTGCGTTTTTTTTTCTTGTATTTGTTTTCTATCCAAAACAGAACTGACAGTGTTGGAACATCTTGCACGCCTATGCGAATCAAATGCTTAGAGCGATATTTAGGCAGAGTCTAAATAAAATGAAAAGTAGCACATTTCTCACCCAACAGACATTTTTAGAGTAATTTTCTGCCAGTTTCTTTCTACTAAAATGTGTCAGTTTTTTTTTTCCCCGAAGCATGAAAATGAACTCGGGAGCGAAAGAGTTAAAGTCGTTCATCCTCCAGATCAGAGGTTCTCAACTTTTTTTTTTCAGATCCCTGAAGTTAGTGATAATGCATCAAGCGCCCGCCCTCTCAACTTGGTATTAAATTTAAAATTTTGACACATTTACAGTGCATTATATAAATTTAGTACGGGATACTCACATTACCTTTCTCGAAGCTCTCCCTTAGATCACATGTTGGGAAGCTTTGTTGAAGTTCTTTGGTTCCCAGACATTTTGTTAGCGCGACCATAAACCAGCAGTGAATGTATGACCTTCAGCCATAAACTGGCAGTGAGTATGTGACCTTCAGGCGTAAACCGGCAGTGAGTATGTGACCCTTAACCATAAACCAGCAGTGAGAATGTGACCCTCAACCATAAACCAGCAGTGAGAATGTGACCCTAAACCATAAACCGGTAGTGAGAATGTGACCCTTAACCATAAACCAGCAGTGAGAATGTGACCCTAAACTATAAACCGGCAATGAGTATGTGACCCTAAACCATAAACCAGCATTGAGAATGTGACCTTAAACCATAAACCAGCAGTGAGTATGTGACCCTAAACCATAAACCGGCAGTGAGTATGTGACCCTCAACCATAAACCAACAATGAGTATGTGACTCTCAGCCATAAACCAGGAGTGAATATGTGATCCTAAACCATAAACTAGCAGTGATTATGTGACCCTAAACCATAAACCAGTAGTGAGCATGTGACCTTCATGCATAAACCAGCAGTGAGTATGTGACCCTAAACCATAAACCAACATTGAGTATGTGACTCTCAGCCATAAACCAGGAGTGAATATGTGATCCTAAACCATAAACTAGCAGTGAGTATGTGACCCTAAACCATAAACCAGCAGTGAGAATGTGACCCTAAACCATAAACCGGCAGTGAGTATGTGACCCTCAACCATAAACCAACAATGAGTATGTGACTCTCAGCCATAAACCAGGAGTGAATATGTGATCCTAAACCATAAACTAGCAGTGAGTATGTGGCCCTAAACCATAAACCAGCAGTGAGTATGTGACTCTAAACCATAAACCAGCATAAACCAGCATTGAGTATGTGACTCCAAACCATAAACCAGCAGTGAGTATGTGACTCTAAACCATACACAAACCAGCAGTGAGTATGTGACCTTTAGCTATAAACTAGCAGTGAATATGTGACCCTAACCCATAAACCAGCAGTGAGTATGTGATCCTCAACCATAAACTAGCAGTGAGTATGTGACCCTAAACCATAAACCAGCACTGAGTATGTGACCCTAAACCATAAACCACCAGTGAATATGTGACTGTCAAAAAGATAAAGTGTTGAAATTCATGAAAAAAATTAGAATATAGATCTTCTCGCGACCATACATCAGACACACTGGCAACTGTGCCTCAGACATCTTCACGACCCTACCTCGGACACCTTCGCGACCTGACCTAAGACATTTCCACGACCTGGCCTCAGACATCCTCGTGGGCCTACCTCAGATACCTTCACTGGCCTACCTCAGACATTTTCGCGGATCTGCCTCGGACATTTTCGCAACCCGACCTCAGACATCTTCGCGACCTGACCTCAGACATCTTCGTGGCCCTACCTCTGACACTTTCGCGACCCCATCTCAGACATCTTCGTGGCCCTACCTCAGATACTTTCGCGACCCCATCTCAGACATCTTCGTGGCCCTACCTCAGACACTTTCGCGACCCCATATGAGACACCTTCGCTGCCCTAACTCCTGCACCCTCTGGATTAGAGGTTTAGAATCATTTCTAAAGGTAACGAAGATCGTCTAACAGCACTCTTTTGCCCAGTGATACTTATAATATGTGACGGCAGTCACCACGCCATCTCGACGTGTAACAGTGGCGGAACTTTTGCAGATAAATACATACCTACGACTGTTTGCTTGGGAATGTTTTAAAAATGTGTTCTTTCAGACTGATGCTAATAATTTTCTCTTACAAGGCGACGACTGTTAAAGATTTGCAAGCGTGATTTTTAGAGGAATGTCACCAGCCAATTAAAAACTAGCTAACAAACAAACTTTGATCATTGTGTTTTGTGTTATTTGTATATTCTGATTATACACTCATGGTCTCTTTCCTTCAGTGTCATAGCCCCCGCTGTTTCAGAATCCCATGTATTATTACTATTATTCTTCATTCATTTGCACGTCCATTGTGGAACTTTGCTTCCCTAACAGCACTCCTGTAGGCCTCTCGGTTGTGAGCAAGATCGCCTGCTGCTGATGCATCCATTTGCAGATCATCAACGATGTCTTACAGCTATCTTCGCTTTCGTCTTCCTCTCTTTCTTTTTCCCATTATGTACACTTCCAAAACTGTCTTCTCTAAATTCTAATGACGTTTAATGTGTCCAAAATATTTCAGTTTTCTCTCTTTAATCCTCTTTATTAGCCAGCCTTCTTCAATATTAAGTTATTGTAATATCGATATACTTGTTCTTTTTTGTGTCCATGATATTTGAAGAACTCTTCTGTAGCATTTACATTCAAAGGCATTTATGTGTTCTCAGCTGTTTTGTTAAGTGTCCAGGTCTCACAGGCATATGTTGCGATGGGAAAGGTGCATGCCCTTAAAAATCTTATTTTTATAGTTCTGTCTGTTCCTCTCCACAGATTCTTTAGTTGTTTTACTTTCTGAAGAGCGATAGATGTCCTCCTTTTAATTTCCCTCATTGTATCTCCATTATTAGTTAGTAGTGATCCAGGATATTCAAAACTCTCTACTTCTTCCAGTTTTTTCCATTCTTTTAATATTATTATCATTATTATTATTTGAAAAAACAGCATTTATGCAACACTGTTTACTGTTGAAAGTTGTAGGATGCAAGTGGCTGAGTGAGCAGAGTCGTGTCCTAGCGAACCAAATGGCCAGACCGTTGTCTGCTATAACAAGGGCGGCACATGGAAGTAGAATAGGTTTTTGTTCGTTTCTAGTTCTCTAACACTGGCATAGCCAGCTAGTGGGTCACTGACGATCCTCTTCATCATCATCATCATCATAATCTTCTTCTTCATCTTCTTCTGCGAGCTGGTGAAGATGCAGTGAAGACGTTGGGGAACAATGTCGTGTCGGATTGGGAGCGGATTATTGCGGCTTTTTTTTTTGTTCAGTCCTTGAGCTGAAAAACAGTACTTCCTCAGCAGACTCCACCACCACGTGAACTATGACCATCCCGTGCCCCGTTAGCCGGGCTAGTCCTTTTACTAGGGGTACTAGCTGAGAAGTATAACAGAGTCTTGGTCAGTGACGGTCCACCAACCCTGAGGCCAGCATGTCAACTATGGATCGCTGATTGCCAGATTGGACAGCCTCTTCACCCCACCCCCCCCCCCCCACGCACACACTATCTCATTCACTTTCACTGCTAAGTCAACGCCCCCACTCCAGCTTTCAGAATTTTTATTCCGTGTGTCTCTTGCTTCGACGCTTTCCATTGGCTGCATGACGCACATTATTAAACAAAATCTCCCGTTGTTTTTTTTTTTTTTCGTGAGGAGGTTGTAAAAGAATAAAGAGAATAAACATGCTGTCGGATATTTTTGGCCGTGCCAAACAGCACCGTCTACAGCATTTATCATTCGTGTTGTCTGTGCCCCGTCCGGCTGTTTTCGATGAGGCAGATTAACTTTCCACGGATAATCTTTTTAGACTGATGACTTTGCTCGCGTTTTCTGACGGTATATTTTGAACGGTTTCTTTCTTAATGTTGTTTATTCGGCTGATCTCAGATCACATTATTAAGCTTGGGAGATGGGGAGTGTAAATGTTTTCAGCGTTTTGTGTTTAGTAACGCGTAGGATCCCGCAGTCTGGCATTTGTATTTAATAAACGATGTGGATAGAGCGTAATATACAACTTCCACGGTGTGCATAGAGCGTAATATACAACTTCCACGGTGTGCATAGAGCGTAATATACAACTTCCACGGTATGCATAGAGCGTAATATACAACTTCCACGGTGTGCATAGAGCGTAATATACACTTCCACGGTGTGCATAGAGCGTAATATACAACTTCCACGGTGTGCATAGAGCGTAATATACAACTTCCACGGTGTGCATAGAGCGTAATATACAACTTCCACGGTGTGCATAGAGCGTAATATACAACTTCCACGGTGTGCATAGAGCGTAATATACAACTTCCACGGTATGCATAGAGCGTAATATACAACTTCCACGGTGTGCATAGAGCGTAATACACAACTTCCACGGTGTGCATAGAGCGTAATACACAACTTCCACGGTGTGCATAGAGCGTAATATACAACTTCCACGGTGTGCATAGAACGTAATATACAACTTCCACGGTGTGCATAGAGCGTAATACACAACTTCCACGGTGTGCATAGAGCGTAATATGCAACTTCTACGGTGTGCATAGAGCGTAATATGCAACTTCTACGGTGTGCATAGAGCGTAATACACAACTTCCACGGTGTGCATAGAGCGTAATACACAACTTCCACGGTGTGCATAGAGCGTAATATGCAACTTCTACGGTGTGCATAGAGCGTAATATACAACTTCCACGGTGTGCATGGAGCAGCGGTTTCCAGAATTAATAGTACCACCACCCCAGGCTTGTTGGAAGATACAAATAAGAAAACGAACAAACGAAGTTTAGTTTTCAAAAGCTAGATAGTTTGGCATGCAGACGCGTCTGGCATCCTGCCCTTCGTCATACATTTTTCACTCTGATTTCAAACATTCGGTTCAGTGCATGGAGTAATAAAGAAACATGAGCAAAGCATAATAAAGAAACATGAGAAAAATTTAAGTGACAGAACGTTTATAATTAGCCTATGATCTTCAACTTCAGTAATATATAAAATATACTAAGCACATGAGATGTTATTGTTATCATATTTAAACACATACAACACAGTAATGTTGCTGCATAAATTAAAATATATTACCCCTGTTGATGCCATTCTGTAACATATTTTGATTATTATAACAGTCAGAAAATGTAAGGAAAGCGAGCATATTGTCGACAGTAAAGAGATATCGAGAAAGCCTGAATTTGAAAGAATAACCGTTATTTACGAGTTTCAAGTGAGCTGAAAGGATATTCCAAAAGTAGGCGGCAGAGTAAACAAGGCTTTTGTTATAGAGGTCAAGTTTTGGTGTTTTGGATGCGGATGTGTAATCTGTGGTGGACGCTCTTTGAGTGAAAACGAGCAGTAGGTCACATCAGAACCTGCTAATTGAAGAATGTTTTCCGGGAGCTAGGGGTGCAGCTTGGAAGGCAAGGAGGCGGTTGACCGAAACCGTTTGGGAACCACTGGTATGAAGTTAATAACTCTGCACAGCTTTGTATTCTGTAGTGTACTAATTCAACTTTAGAGTAACGACACTGCGGAGCCCTATATTCTATAGTGTAGTAATTCCATATCTTGTATAGAGTAACAACTCCGCCCAGCTATATGTTTTAAGGAACAATTTGTTATAAACAGGAAACTACGAGGTTTTGGTACGGTAAAGTAAGATAACAAATATTGTAGGATTAAACCTCGAAAAAATCGTAGACAAAGCACTTTAGTGAGACTAAAGTGCTTTGTCTACGATTTTTTCCAGGTTTAATCCTACAATATTTGTTATCTTACTTTGCCCAGCTATATATTCTGTAGCGTAGTAATTCCGCATTATGCCTCGTAGCTCTTTCCCCATCCTGAATGAAGCCTAGTTTACTTGTGCTTCATATCGACATTCTTGCCTTGAACTGGCCAGTTCACATTTAAGGGAGATGGTTCTTCAGCTGTAGGTGCTGTTCTGTTTACACGCGCAGTCTTGTGTGATCAGACTTCGGTAAACCGTAGACAGAGCACTTTACACGTTAGAGAAAGAAAAAAATAGCAAGATTATTATCTGGGGCTTTAGCCACGGACTCTGGTAGGACGAGGAGCCGCCTAACCACGAGAATACCGCGCACTTATCTACTTGGCCATCTCACATCTCCATTGCTGTGTATTGTACTTTTCTTTTAAACACTCCATCGCACAGTGTTTTTCAGAAGTTCCATTACATTTTCCGCACATCGCTGTGGGAAGACACATGCAGCTACGTGGGGGAGAGGGGCGGGGGGAGTGTGTTAGTTTGTGGAGAAATTCTCAGAGGGTTAGCGTTAGCTCCATCCTACTCGGTTCTTTCTGGTTTTCCCCGTTCAGTTCAGATGCTTTTCTTGTTTTCCATGTTACTTGGTCAGTCCGATGAGATGCATTTTCTCTTAGACTATCTCTCCTTTTCTCCTTTAAATTGTATAGTCATTACCAAGTTCTCTGACTTCTGTATTCTCATGACATGTCCAGGACATTTGGACTATTTTTTTTCTTATAATTTTTTAACTAAGTTTCCTTGTTCTGAAACTTCTCAGAGGACTTCTTCGTTTGTTTATGATTTCAGCTTGGCCACAAAAGAAGAAGTTTTAGGTACATAATATAGGCCGAGCCTTCTAAAACTATGTTTGTCTTATAAAAGATGTTGCATTTATTACCTGCCTCCAACCAGTCGGCCTGGTTGGCTCAGTGTTTAGATGCTTAGTCTGCTAATTCGGTTGTACCGGGTTCAAGTCCCAGCAGTGGGGATGGTTTCTAGTACCACCATAACAGAAAGACCCCGAGGTCCACCCAGCCTTTGAAAATGGGTATCAGAGAAATCTGGGAAGGTAAATGCAGCCAGGCGTGACACTGACCACATCAGACTTTCATGTGCCGAAGGTCTTCGAAGTACGGACCTAACACCGTATCCCCATTATGCCTTAATGGCATGGAAACGGGGATTTTACATTTATCTTTTTACCTATTTCTCGGATTATTTCACGTGCCATTTGCAGAATCAATAGCCATTTTCAGGCAGACATTATTCATGTAGTAATAGAATGTTTTAAAATGATCTTTACTTGACGGATTATCAGAGAAATTCAGTTTTTAGTTCAGTGAGTTTTGAACACATTTCGTATTTTTCCCCCGTCGTACTGTGGCGGGTTAGAGCTAGCTGTTAGCGGAAGGTTAAATTATTTCCACCTTGTTCATTTCAAAGGTTCTCAGATGGGTCGTACATTGGACACAAAAGCAAGTCCAGCAGGGCCATCGGCAGCTATAAAAGATCAAAATCAGCCGCAGTGTTAGATTCTAAGAGAAGTAACCAGACTAGCGGCGCTGAGAACTCGCCTGGCCAGGAGGCAAAGCTTGGCCAGCAGTCGTGGAATAGCGAGTCGGTGCTGTCTCAGAGAAGTATGACATTAACTGAGTCATCAGAGGCAGGGAAACACCAGGACAAGACGCAGGATGATGACAGGGGAAGAGCCACCCAAGGGATTGTCAATGGAGCTTCCTCTGCGACGCCAGTTAGGCCACCAAGACCAATTGCTCAGCTAAGACACAGTCTGGGACACTTCCCTTCGTATGTGTTTTCTACATCATCTGTCTCTCGGAATAATAATCCCTCGCCATCGCTTCCTAAGGACGTACAGGGGAGTTCAGTGGCTACAAAACCTTCCAGTACAGACCAGTCTTGCAATTTTTCAAATGTAGAACCCCATAGTCAAGTTCCTGTACCGTACATGAAGAACCCCATTCAGTTAGTCTTTCCAAGTCAAAGCCGGCTGGTATCTGAGTCTGCAGACACCACCTGGACACAGGGAAATGAACATTTAAACAGTGGTCACCAGTTACAAAAGAAAGGAGTTTTAAGTGACAGCGATTTCCTCGCATCTCATGGTAGAAAGCCAGCCACGGTGCCTTTGCAGTTTTCAGGCCATAATCCAGCTGTTTTACCGGAACCAGGCGGATATCTTTCAGTTAACGAACCAGCAACTGTGCCTCTCCCGCCCCGAGATTATCCAAGGAGGGAAAGTGGTCCAGTGAGACCGTCTGCGCCAGATGTTAGTATGGAGAATAAGCGGGGTGGTGTGACAGAAGATAAGTCCAGGTCTTCTCCGCGCCAGTCTGAAAACAGCGTCAGTTCCAGGTCAGGGAGCCTCCACAGCAGCGCAGATGTGTCCGCCTCAGCTCACGCGAGACACTTGTCCCAGGAGGAGCTGGAGTGTGACGAGAGGGCCCGACAACTCGCGGAAGAGCTTCGGGACAAAGACCGACGGCTGTCCGAGGTTCTGAGGCTGGACGCGAACAAGAAGCGCATGCTGTACATGGACGGGCTGTTCAGCGAGTCCGCCACTGATTCAGCTTTTCCGGAACAGAGAAGAGGCTCGGTCAAAGACCGAACTCACCAACATTCTGCAAGCTCCACAAATCAGTTTTTCAGTTTACCAAGGTTAGTGCTTCTTCTTCTTCTTCTTCATCTCCTTTTACCTTCTTCTCCTGTATCTTTTTTTCTTCTGTCCATTTTGAGCCACCTTCATATCAAGCCTGGTCTCTTATACATATAGTGACTTTTACATGAACTGTCATGTATTCTATTTAGACAACCTCGTGCTTAATTTCCCCCCCCCCCCCCTGTTCGTTGCCCTGCATATATACATATATATTAATATATTTATGCTGACGACACAGTACTGATAGTTGAGAACCAACAAGACCTGCAAAATCTCTTGGATAAAGTCGCCAAAGAAAGTGAACAGAAAGGCCTTACTTTGAACGTCAAAAAGACAGAGACTATGGTTATATCTAAGAAACAGAATCCACCAGCATGCAGTATTAAATTAAACGGAACTATTCTAAAGCAGGTGCAGAAATTCAGATACCTTGGAGCAGTAATAACTTCAGATGGGAAATGCAGAACAGAAATTAGGAACAGAATAGGCCAAGCAAAGACTGCATTTCAGAGAATGAGAAACATATTAGCTAACACATCTTTATCAATGAATGTTAGAAAACGAGTCCTAAAATGCTATATTGAACCTAACTTGTTATATGGAAGTGAATCATGGACAATAGGCAAGTCTGCACAAAACTCATTGGAAACGGCAGAAATGTGGTTTATTAGAAGAATGCTGCGAATCCCATGGACAGCAAAAATAACTAATGAAGAATGTATGAGAAGAGCTGGAGAGACACAAAACCTTGTCAAAAAGATAAGAGAGAGACAATGTACTTTCATATTACATGCAATGAGAAGATGGAGGCATTGAAAATATTATAACAACAGGAAAAAAGAAGGAAGAAGATCAAGAGGAAGACCAAGGGAAATGATACTGGACAGTCTGACGGGATGGTGTGAGAAGAGATCACCAACTGAACTGATGGCCTGCATGAAGGATCGGATACTCTGGAGAAGCATAATAGCCAACGCCAGTCGGCACGGCACATGATGATTAATGTCAGAGGCTAGAACCATGGAATGAAGACGCAGGATGATGACAGGGGAAGAGCCACCCAAGGGATTGTCAATGGAGCTTCCTCTGCGACGCCAGTTAGGCCACCAAGACCAATTGCTCAGCTAAGACACAGTCTGGGACACTTCCCTTCGTATGTGTTTTCTACATCATCTGTCTCTCGGAATAATAATCCCTCGCCATCGCTTCCTAAGGACGTACAGGGGAGTTCAGTGGCTACAAAACCTTCCAGTACAGACCAGTCTTGCAATTTTTCAAATGTAGAACCCCATAGTCAAGTTCCTGTACCGTACATGAAGAACCCCATTCAGTTAGTCTTTCCAAGTCAAAGCCGGCTGGTATCTGAGTCTGCAGACACCACCTGGACACAGGGAAATGAACATTTAAACAGTGGTCACCAGTTACAAAAGAAAGGAGTTTTAAGTGACAGCGATTTCCTCGCATCTCATGGTAGAAAGCCAGCCACGGTGCCTTTGCAGTTTTCAGGCCATAATCCAGCTGTTTTACCGGAACCAGGCGGATATCTTTCAGTTAACGAACCAGCTACTGTGCCTCTCCCGCCCCGAGATTATCCAAGGAGGGAAAGTGGTCCAGTGAGACCGTCTGCGCCAGATGTTAGTATGGAGAATAAGCGGGGTGGTGTGACAGAAGATAAGTCCAGGTCTTCTCCGCGCCAGTCTGAAAACAGCGTCAGTTCCAGGTCAGGGAGCCTCCACAGCAGCGCAGATGTGTCCGCCTCAGCTCACGCGAGACACTTGTCCCAGGAGGAGCTGGAGTGTGACGAGAGGGCCCGACAACTCGCGGAAGAGCTTCGGGACAAAGACCGACGGCTGTCCGAGGTTCTGAGGCTGGACGCGAACAAGAAGCGCATGCTGTACATGGACGGGCTGTTCAGCGAGTCCGCCACTGATTCAGCTTTTCCGGAACAGAGAAGAGGCTCGGTCAAAGACCGAACTCACCAACATTCTGCAAGCTCCACAAATCAGTTTTTCAGTTTACCAAGGTTAGTGCTTCTTCTTCTTCTTCATCATCTTCTCCTTTTACCTTCTCCTCCTGTATCTTTTTTTCTGTCCATTTTGATCCACCTTCATATCAAGCCTGGTCTCTTATACATAGAGTGACTTCTACATGAACTGTCATGTATTCTATTTAGACAACCTCGTGCTTAGTTTTTGTCTCCCTGTTCGTTGCCCTGCATATAGTCATATATATTAACGTCTGAGGCTAGAACCATGGAATGAAGAAGAAGAAGAAGAATGCTATGCTGAAGAGGTAAAGAACATTCTTTTCAGAAACCACGCTGAGCTTGTTTAATCCCTGGTATCTGTGTGTCATGTGCTCATCTTTCTCTTCTTCTAGTTCTTCCTGGTTTTTTTCCCACTTTCTCCTTTTTTTTTTCTTCTTACTCTTCCTTGTGTTCTTTTTGTTTTTCTTCATTTTTTTTGTTTTATTCTTTTTCTTTGTTTTCATTTTTCTTCTATTGTTTATTCTTCCTCCTCTTCTTTTTCTAATTTTTCATTTTCTAATTCTTCCTCTCCTTCTTTTTTCTAATTCTTCCTCTCCTTCATTTTCTAATCTTCTTCTCCTTCATTTTCTAATTCTTCTTCTTCTTCATTTTCTAATTCTTCTCCTCATTCATTTGATTCTTCTGATTTTCCTCCTTCATCAGTAGCACATGTTCTGGCCATAGCACATGTTCTGGCTGTACCACATGTTCTGGCCATAGCACATGTTCTGGCTGTACCACATGTTCTGGTTGTACCACATGTTCTGGCCATAGCACATGTTCTGGCTGTACCACATGTTCTGGCCATAGCACATATTCTGGCTGTACCACATGTTCTAGCCATAGCACATGTTCTGGCCATAGCACATGTTCTGGCTGTAGCACATGTTCTGGCCATAGCACATGTTCTGGCTGTACCATATGTTCTGGCTGTACCACATGTTCTGGCCATAGCACATGTTCTGGCCATAGCACATGTTCTGGCTGTAGCACATGTTCTGGCTGTAGCACATGTTCTGGCCGTAGCACATGTTCTGGCTGTACCACGTGTTCTGGCTGTACCACGTGTTCTGGCCATAGCACATGTTCTGGCTGTACCACATGTTCTGGCTGTACCACATGTTCTGGCCATAGCACATGTTCTGGCCATAGCACATGTTCTGGCTGTAGCACATGTTCTGGCCATAGCACATGTTCTGGCCATAGCACATGTTCTGGCTGTACCACATGTTCTGGCGTACCTCGGGTGGAGGGGAAGGGCATACATAAGATAGGCATACCTACCTTCAGATGGGTTAAATCAGTGTTTCCCAAGCTTGTTCAGGCTGCCCCCCCCCCATATACTACTTATACAAAACCATATTAAACTAAGATATGCATTACACAATTAAAAACTTAAACTAGAGAACCAGTTTATTTAGCAGTATGAAGGGGTACATTTATAATTGACCTACTGCATTATTTTCTCAGCATTTAATGTGACGGATGAGTTTCATGTAGGGACACAAGTTTCTCAATATCAGATTGAAAAGTGTTAAGAAGGAAGGTATTCCTCAGCTCACGCGAGACACTTGTCCCAGGAGGAGCTGGAGTGTGACGAGAGGGCCCGACAACTCGCGGAAGAGCTTCGGGACAAAGACCGACGGCTGTCCGAGGTTCTGAGGCTGGACGCGAACAAGAAGCGCATGCTGTACATGGACGGGCTGTTCAGCGAGTCCGCCACTGATTCAGCTTTTCCGGAACAGAGAAGAGGCTCGGTCAAAGACCGAACTCACCAACATTCTGCAAGCTCCACAAATCAGTTTTTCAGTTTACCAAGGTTAGTGCTTCTTCTTCTTCTTCATCATCTTCTCCTTTTACCTTCTCCTCCTGTATCTTTTTTTCTGTCCATTTTGATCCACCTTCATATCAAGCCTGGTCTCTTATACATAGAGTGACTTCTACATGAACTGTCATGTATTCTATTTAGACAACCTCGTGCTTAGTTTTTGTCTCCCTGTTCGTTGCCCTGCATATAGTCATATATTAACGTCTGAGGCTAGAACCATGGAATGAAGAAGAAGAATGCTATGCTGAAGAGGTAAGGAACATTCTTTTCAGAAACCACTCTGAGCCTGTTTAATCCCTGGTATCTGTGTGTCATGTGCTCATCTTTCCCTTCTTCTAGTTCTTCCTATTTTTTTCCACTTTCTCCTTTTTTTTCTTCTTACTCTTCCTTGTGTTCTTTTTGTTTTTCTTCTCTTTTTTTGTTTTCTTCTTTTTCTTTGTTTTCATTTTTCTTCTATTGTTTATTCTTCCTCATCTTCTTTTTCTAATTTTTCATTTTCTAATTCTTCCTCTCCTTTTTTCTAATTCTTCCTCTCCTTCATTTTCTAATTCTTCTTCTCCTTCATTTTCTAATTCTTCTTCTCCTTCATTTTCTAATTCTTCTTCTCATTCATTTGATTCTTCTGATTTTCCTCCTTCATCAGTAGCACATGTTCTGGCTGTAGCACATGTTCTGGCTGTAGCACATATTCTGGCCATAGCACATGTTCTGGCTGTACCACATGTTCTGGTTGTACCACATGTTCTGGCCATAGCACATGTTCTGGCTGTACCACATGTTCTGGCCATAGCACATATTCTGGCTGTACCACATGTTCTAGCCATAGCACATGTTCTGGCCATAGCACATGTTCTGGCTGTAGCACATGTTCTGGCCATAGCACATGTTCTGGCTGTACCATATGTTCTGGCTGTACCACATGTTCTGGCCATAGCACATGTTCTGGCCATAGCACATGTTCTGGCTGTAGCACATGTTCTGGCTGTAGCACATGTTCTGGCCGTAGCACATGTTCTGGCTGTACCACGTGTTCTGGCTGTACCACGTGTTCTGGCCATAGCACATGTTCTGGCTGTACCACATGTTCTGGCTGTACCACATGTTCTGGCCATAGCACATGTTCTGGCCATAGCACATGTTCTGGCTGTAGCACATGTTCTGGCCATAGCACATGTTCTGGCCATAGCACATGTTCTGGCTGTACCACATGTTCTGGCGTTCCTCGGGTGGAGGGGGAGGGCATACATAAGATAGGCATACCTACCTTCAGATGGGTTAAATCAGTGTTTCCCAAGCTTGTTCAGGCTGCCCCCCCCCCATATACTACTTATACAAAACCATATTAAACTAAGATATGCATTACACAATTAAAAACTTAAACTAGAGAACCAGTTTATTTAGCAGTATGAAGGGGTACATTTATAATTGACCTACTGCATTATTTTCTCAGCATTTAATGTGACGGATGAGTTTCATGTAGGGACACAAGTTTCTCAATATCAGATTGAAAAGTGTTAAGAAGGAAGGTATTACTGCCCCCGACCTCCAGTCTGCTGCTTCATTCTCCCCTCAGTGCCTCCTACTGCCCTCTTTTCTTCCACTATCTCCCCATCTGCCCTCTTTTTCTTCCACTACCCCCCATCTGCCTCTTTTCTTCCACTACCCCCCATCTGCCTCTTTTCTTCCACTACCCCCATCTGCCCTCTTTTCTTCCACTACCCCCATCTGCCCTCTTTTCTTCCACTACCCCCATCTGCCCTCTTTTCTTCCACTACCCCCCCCCATCTGCCTTTTCTTCCACTACCCCCATCTGCCCTCTTTTCTTTCACTACCCCCATCTGCCCTCTTTTCTTCAACTACCCCCATCTGCCCTCTTTTCGTTCACTACCCCCATCTGCCCTTTTTTCTTCCACTACCCCCATCTGCCCTCTTTTCTTCCACCACCCCCATCTGCCCTCTTTTCTTCCATTACCCACATCTGCCCTCTTTTCTTCCACTACCCCCATCTACCCTCTTCTTCCACTACCCCCATCTGCCCTCTTTTCTTCCACTACCCCCATCTGCCTTCTTTTTCTTTCACTACCCACATCTGCCCTCTTTTCTTCCACTACCCCCATCTACCCTCTTTTCTTCCACTACCCCCCATTTGCCCTCTTTTCTTCCACTACCCCCATCTACCCTCTTTTCTTCCACTACCCCCATCTGCCCTCTTTTCTTCCGTTACCCCCATCTGCCCTCTTTTCTTTCACTACCCCCATCTGCCCTCTTTTCTTCCACTACCTCCATCTGCCCTCTTTTCTTCCACTACCCCCCATCTGCCTCTTTTCTTCCACTACTCCCATCTGCCCTCTTTTCTTCCACTACCCCCATCTGCCCTCTTTTCTTCCACTACCCCCATCTGCCCTCTTTTCTTCCACTACCCCCCTCCTACTGCCCTCTTTTCTTCCACTATCCCCCATCTGCCCTCTTTTCTTCCACTACCCCCCCCCTCCTACTGCCCTCATTTCTTCCACTACCCCCTTCCTACTGCCCTCTTTTCTTCCACTATCCCCCATCTGCCCTCTTTTCTTCCACTACCCCCCTCCTACTGCCCTCATTTCTTCCACTACCCCCTTCCTACTGCCCTCTTTTCTTCAACTATCCCCCATCTGCCCTCTTTTCTTCCACTACCCCCCTCCTACTGCCCTCATTTCTTCCACTACCCCCTTCCTACTGCCCTCTTTTCTTCCACTATCCCCCATCTGCCCTCTTTTCTTCCACTACCCCCTCTCCTACTGCCCTCTTTTCTTCCACTACCCCCATCTGCCCTCTTTTCTTTCATTACACCCCCACTGACTCTTTTTCTTCCACTATTCCACCCCACTGCCCTCTTTTCTTCCACTAACCTCCCCCCCCCCCCACTACTGATTCTTTTTCTTCCACTACCGCCCCCCCCCCCCACTACTGACTCGTTTTCTTCCACTACCCCCTTCCTACTGTCCTCTTTTTCTTCCACTACCCCTATCTGCCCTCTTTTCTTCCACTACCCCTATCTGCCCTCTTTTCTTCCACTACCCCTCCTACTGCCCCCTTTTCTTCCACTACACCCCTACTGACTCTTTTTCTTCCACTACCCCCTACTGACTCTTTTTCTTCCACTACCCCCTACTGACTCTTTTTCTTCCACTACCCCCTACTGACTCTTTTTCTTCCACTACCCCACCCCAGTGCCCTCTTTTCTTCCACTAACCTTCCCCCCCCCCACTACTAACTCTTGTTCTTCCACTACCCCCTACTGACTCTTTTTCTTTCACTACCACCACCCCCCCCCCCACTGACTCTTTTTCTTCCACTACACCCCCCCCCCCACTGACTCTTTTTCTTTCACTACCCCCCTCCACTGACTCTTTCTTTCACTACCACCTCCCCCACTGACTCTTTTTCTTCCACTACCCCCCCCCCCACTGACTCTTTCTTCCACTACCCTCCCCCCTCCACTGACTCTTTTTCTTTCATAGCCCCCTTGGTTCTTTCCAGTGCCTGGAGAAAAGAAGGTGGGGGGGGGGGGAGGAGTGTTATCGCCCACTTTGGGAAACACTGGGTTAAGTGAAGATATGCATTTTGATGTTAAAATGAGCTCAGCCCAAATGACAAGAGAAAATCAACACTATAGCCTCTCTGCTACTTCTTCCCCGCCTAACTCTCTCACAGACTCAGTGACCTGGTGTTATATATTTTGATGAAACATTTAATGAGTGAAGTGTAACATAGTACATCTTCCACTACATGCACAGGAGCTTCCAGACCAGGAAGTACAGTCCACATTCAGTGCAGGTGGAGGTCAAGACCAGTGCTGATACCAGTGTTGCTGTCAGTGAAGACACCACACTAACCAAACGCAAGGTTGGTTTCATATTATGTATTTTTCTTATGACCAGCGTACCCAGTAGAAAAAAAAATTTTTTAATTTATTATTAGCTATTATAGTATCCATTTTAAAAATGGCAGGAAAGGATATGGCCTTACACCGCTGTTTTGATGGCCATGGTGTTTTATTTCTGTACAAACATGAGGATTTATCAACATCTGCCATGCAGTGGAGCATATTTGGGGTTGTCCCAAGTGCATTTGAAAGTGGAGTCTCAGTTATAAACCTTGAACCTTGAGGATTTTATACCCACATTATAGTGACAGAATGTTGATGTTTTATTTATTTTGCAAGCAGGAGGACCTTATGTCCATGTCTTAGTGACAAAATGTTGATGTTTTATTTATTTTGCACACAGGAGGACCTTATGTCCATGTCTTAGTGACAAAATGTTGATGTTTTATTTATTTTGCAAGCAGGAGGACCTTATGTCCATGTCTTGGTGACAAAATGTTGATGTTTTATTTATTTTGCAAGTAGGAGGACCTTATGTCCATGTCTTGGTGACAAAATGTTGATACTTTATTTCTTTTACAAACAGGAGGAGCTTATGTCCATGTCTAAGTGAGCAAATGTTGATACTTTACTTCTTTACATACAGGAGGAGCTTATGTCCATGTCTGAGTGAGCAAATGTTGATTCTTTACTTCTTTTTTTACAAACAGGAGGAGTTTATGTCCATGTCTAAGTGAGCAAATGTTGATTCTTTATTTCTTTACAAACAGGAGGAGCTTATGGTTAAACTACAGAAGAAACTGGAGGTTCTGAAAACAGAGAAGGCTTCCATTGAACAAGAAATAGCTGAGAACAAAATGTTAGGAGAGCAGGTAACATAGAGTGTGGATGAAGATTATTGATAATGTTTGTTTGTGTTGTTGTTGATGATGATTCTTGATGTTGTTGTTGTTGTTGTTGATAATGTTTCTTGATGTTGTTGATGCTATTCCAGTAGTTATGTCACATGTTGTTTTATTTATTATTACTGATTTTTGTATCACTCATATTTCTAATATGTGTTGCTCATATTTTCTACACATTTATATATCACTCATACTTGTGTCACTGACACAGTGAACTCATATTTGTGTCACATTTATGTCACTAACACTGTGAACTCATATTTATGTCACTAACACTGTGAACTCATACTTATGTCGCTGACACTGTGAACTCATACTTGTGTCACATTTATGTCACTACATTGTGAACTCATACTTGTGTCATATTTATGTCACTAACACTGTGAATTCATATCTGTGTCACATTTATGTCACTGATTATGTCACTCATATAACTTTTTTTTTATTAATGTTATGTCACTCATATTTGTGACACTTACATTATGTCACTCATAATTGTGACACTTACATTATGTCACTCATATTTGTGACACTTACATTATATCACTCAAATTGATGAAACTTACATTATATTACTCATATTCATGACACTTGCATTATGTCATTCATATTTGCAACATGAACATTATGTCACTCTTATTCATGACATGTTCATTATATCACTCATATTCACAACTTATGCATTATGTCACTCTTATTCGTGACATGTACATTATGTCACTCTTATTCATGACATGTTCATTATGTCACTCGTATTCGCAACACTTGCATTATGACGCTTATATTCGTGACACTTGCATTGTATCACTCTTATTCGTGACACTTACATTATGTCACTTCTATTTGTGACAATAATGTTATGTCACTCATGTTCGCGACACTTACATTATGTCACTCGTGTTCACGACGCTTACATTATGTCACTCGTGTTCACGATGCTTACATTATGTCACTCGTGTTCACGACGCTTACATTATATCACTCCTGTGACGCCCGATTAATCAGCAACCCATAGCTGATATGTCAGGGTTATTGACCCATAGCTGACCAAGACCTTGTCTCACCTCCCAGTGGTACCCCCAGTAACAGGCATAGCCTGGCTAACGGGGCAGGGATCACTATAGTCCCCATAGTGGTGGAGTCTGCTAAAGAAGCATTGCACATCCCTTGCTTTTTACCTGTACTCCGGGACTGAAAAAGTAGCCGCCAAAACCTGCTCCCACGCTGATACGATGCTGTGCCTCAACATCTCTGCAGCATCGGCTGCAAAGAACAACAGCTCGCAGTTGCAGGGAGTTCATACAAGTAGTGTCACTCATGTTTGCGACACTTAACATTAAGTCACTCGTAATTGCAACACTTACATTATGTCACTCATATTTCTGACACCTACATTATATCACTCGTAATTGCGACACTTACATTATGTCACTCATATCCATGACAGTTACACATTATGTGACTCATATTCATGATGCTTACACATTATCTCACTCATAATCAGGTGTGCCAGCTTATCGACTCCAAGTGTCAGACTCAGAGTGAGAGGGAGAAGTTTAAGACTTACATCGATGACCTGGAGAAGATCATACGTTTGCTGCTGAACTTGTCCGGTCAGTTGGCCAGAGCAGAGAATGCTGTCCAGGCACTTGAGCCAATGACTGACGGTAAAGTGCAGGTGAGCTTCTGGACTTTTGTCGGAGATTTACTGGAGCAAGACCTTGTACTGTTTGCTTTCTTGGAGGAAGTCCTGTTTTTGTTTGTTTTGTTGTGGGAAATTTCCAGTAGTGTTTGTTTTGTTGTATGCAATCCCTGGAGGGTCTGTTTTGTTGTAGTAAATTCCTACAGTGTTTGTTTTGTTGTTGTAAATTCCTACAGTGTTCATTTTGTTGTAGTAAATTCCTACAGTGTTTGTTGTGTTACAGTAAATTCCTACAGTGTTTGTTGTGTTGCAGTAAATTCCTACAGTATTTGTTTTGTTTTAGTAAATTCCTACAGTATTTGTTTTGTTGTAGTAAATTCCTACAGTATTTGTTTTGTTGTAGTAAATTCCTACAGTGTTTGTTTTGTTATAGTAAATTCCTACAGTGTTTGTTTTGTTGTAGTAAATTCCTACAGTGTTTATTTTGCTGTATTAAATATTAGATCCCTAGAGCAGTGCTTCTTAATGTTGAGCATAAGCCCCCCCCCCCCATTAGAATATATTTATATTATAGTTTTTCAGAACTTGGTTAACTGTTATGTGCATTGGAGGAGGAGGGGGGGTCTCAAAATCTTTGGGGTGTTGAGATGGGGGGCATGATCCAAAAAAAGTTGGGAAACACTGCCCTATAGTGTTTGTTTTATTGTGAAAAAATCCCTGTATCTTCAGACTGTAAGCTTTTGGTAGCAGTGCTGTGATGAAGTAGTGTAAAATAAGAACTTGTTGGATGATGATATGACTTTCTTATTTCCCAAAGCTCATTCCAGTAAATGTAATCTGTCTGTACACATCTCTGTGTACAGAAAATCAGGAACAGAACGAATATACTTTGAAAATAAAGTATGTTCGTTCTGTTTCTGATTTTCTTTTTTTTACTGCAGGTTCTCCTAGATCTTCTTCAGTGTTTGATTTTATTCTGCCTATGTACTATGTTGGTGAAGTATTAGTGCTTTCATATTCCTAAGCCATTAAAGCATTTGAGGTAGAGATGCCAGCTCCTGTCCTAGCTGCCTTTGTTTTCCTAGGGAAACCCCAGATAGGGATGCCAGCTCCTGTCCTCGCTGCTTTTGTTTTCCTAGGGAAACCCCGGATAGGGATGCCAGCTCCTGTCCTCACCGCTTTTGTTTTTCTAGGGAAACCCCAGATAGGGATGCCAGCTCCTGTCCTGCTTTTGTTTTTCTAGGGAAACCCCAGATAGGGATGCCAGCTCCTGTCCTCGCTGGCTTTGTTTTCCTAGGGAAACCCCAGGTTTGTTTAGGCTGGGTTGACCCACAAAAAAAAATTCTGCTGGAGTGCAGAATTGAACCAGTGAGCTTTTGATCAGTAAGAGAGTGACTAACCACTACACCACTGTTGCGTCATTAATTTTATGACATAAAAGTTTATATATAAACTGATAACGAGTGCTTTTTCCTGTGTTGTAATAGCCTAATGTTGCCCTTCGCTGTTTTCCTGCATTCAGAAACAGACCATAGAGAAGAGGGACAGACTGTATGAGAGGCATCAAGAAGCCAGGCTGCTGAAAGAGAACGTAGAGAGACGCAGTGACCAGCTCTCTGCTGTGCTCCATGTCAGGCTCAGCAAGGAGGACTTCTCGGACTACATGCATTTCATCAAGATGAAGTCCAAGTTGACGATTGAGCTGCAGGAGATTGATGACAAGATAGCTCTGGGTGAAGAGCAGATCTCAGAGCTTAGGAAGAGCTTACCTCCCCATTCTGACTCAACAGCAAAATAGGTGCAGTGAAGTGTGAGAGGGAGTCAGTGTAAAAATAGAGTCATAAGTAAATGTGTGAGAATAATGACTCAGTTTCCAGATAGCTGATCTGAGAATAATGACTCAGTTTCCAGATAGCTGATCTGAGAATAATGACTGGGTTTCCAGATAGCTGATCTGAGAATAATGACTCAGTTTCCAGATAGCTGATCTGAGAATAATGACTCAATTTCCAGATAGCTGATCTGAGAATAATGACACAGTTTCCAGATAACTAATCTTGGCAACACAGAGTGAGTTCTTTTTTTTGTTACTTGGGCTGTGGAGTTGGTACGTCAGACCTTTGAATCTGATTCCTTGGTTTTTCTACTGTCCAGCTCTTTCTCAGACTTTTTCATAAATAGTAATTTTCTACAGACTCTGTTTCATAAATGATAATTTTCAACAGACTCTGTTTCATAAATAGTAATTTTCTACAGATTCTATTTCATAAATGGTAATTTTTTACTGACTGTTTCATAAATGGTAATTTTGTACTGACTCTTTTTCATAAGTGGTAATTTTCTACTGACTCTGAACCCACAGAAGTCCAGTTCTGCTACCCAGTTTGTTGCTCTGTGTAATCATGCCACTCCCATGAAATTAGATATGAGAGGAGTTGCTAAAATAATGAAGGCATTATTTAACATCTGACAATTACCTGCTTCAGTATCATCTTATTTGAAAGATGAATAGAGAGCCTTAATGAATTGATGTTGTATACAAAAGTCCAGTTCTTCCGTGTCTTTGATGGCCATTTTTGGGATCAGAGTCCATATTTAGATTTTTCAGATCTGCATAAAGTTACAAAAGATGTTTTCACGTGAAAAGTCTTTATCTATATTATGCAATACTCCATAATGTGGTCGATGCAAAATATGTTGGTGGGGGGAGGTGCGTGCACACACACACATATATATATGTATAAAAATGTATACATTGTTCCTGCAGTAAGCAAAAAAAATGATGTATAGAAATACAACATAGATTTTCCTTACATTTTAAACTTATCATGGAAGCCATCATCACATTTCCACTTTATATACTAGTATATTCTCTGTTTTATTTCTGACAAAAAAAGGGGGGCTGTTTGGTTTCAGAATGATTTATGGATGCCTGCTTTTTGGTTTCTGAACGATTTATGGATATCTGCTTTTTTTGCATTGCTTTGTTCTACTGCCAGTTATGCCAAATTTTGTGCCATGAACTTTTGCATATATTCCCATGATGTTGCCACCCATTTCTGTTTAAATTCCCATGATATCCATTAAATTCCCACAATATCCATTAAGTTCCCATGATATCCATTAAATTTCCACGATATCCATTTTCATTGAATTCCCATGATGCTTTTTTTGTTTTCATTAAATTCTCATTAATGTTGTTTATTTTCATTAAGCTGCCATGATGTTATCAATCATTTCTTAAATTGTTATTGTTTTAAGCCATTTTTCATCTGTCATTCTTGCTTCTCTCCCTTGTCTTTATCTTGCCATGTTACAGGCTGTGAAAATGGAACTGAAGTCACACTCCAAATAAAGAACTGTGTGATTTCTTTCATGTAAAATGTACTTTATGAAAAAATATATTACTGTTAGAATTATACTGTAAGGTCTAGTTTTCTTATGTGTGTGTTATAAATTTCTTATTTATTGCAAATAGTGTTCTGACAAATGGTGAAACAACAGCTTGGTTTGACATAAAATAAGAAATCAGGGGTGCGTATTGTCATCTTACTTATTTAACTTGTATACTGAAAATACAAAGAGGAATGTTAGAGAATATATAGACAAAGAATATTACGATGCCATAACAATTGCAGGTTATGAAATACCAGAGATTAGATATGCTGATGACACAGTATTACTGTCTACAACACAAAAAGGAGTTGGAAAAACTAATTATGTCAGTCCGTAAGAACAGCGAAGAGCAAAACATCTATCTTAATGCGAAGAAAACTAAATTGATGACAATTGACAAAACGCACAAGGCAGCTGAATATATATCAATGAGGAAAAGTTGTAAGAAGTGAAGAATTTTGAATATCTTGGGTCACTACTAACTAATAATGGAGATACAATGAGGGAAATTAAAAGGAGGACATCTGTCGCTCTTCAGAAAGTAAAACAACTAAAGAAGCTGTGGAGAGGAACAAACAGAACTACAAGAATAAGATTTTTAAGGGCATGCATCTTTCCAATTGCAATATATTCCTGTGAGACCCAGACACTTAACAAAACAGCTGAGACACATAAATGCCTTTGAATGTAAATGCTACAGAAGAGTTCTTCAAATATCATGGACACAAAAAAGAACAAATATATCCATACAGCAAGAACTTGATATTGAAGAAGTCTGGCTAGTAACGAAGATTAAAGAGAGAAAACTTAAATATTTTTGACACATTAAACGTCATGATAATCTAGAGAAGACCGTCTTAGAAGGGTACATAATGGGAAAAAGAAAGAGTGGAAGACCAAGGCGAAGATGGCTGCAAGACATCGTTGATGATCTTCAGATGGATGCATCAGCAGCAGTGCATCTTGCTTACAACCGAGAGGCCAACATGAGTGCTGTTAGGGAGGCAAAGTTCTGCAAGGGACATACAAATGAATGAATATTCTGACATAGGTCAGTTATGTACTGCAGTACACATATCTGTTATATTAGGTCTGTGAGGTATATTAGCTGTACTGCATAGATCTCCCATCCTAGCAATCAGGTTTTACTGTGCCACATATATCTATCCTACCAATCATATTTGGCCATGCTACATAAATCTCCTATCCAAGCAACCAGCTTTGGCCAAGATACATAGATTTAGCAGTCAGATTCAGCTGTGCTGCATGCATCTTTGATCTTACCAATTTCATCTGTGCTACCTAGATCTCCAAATACTAATAATGTATTTCAAGAGTGCTAAATAGATTCCCCATCATAGCAATGTTTCAGATATGCTACATAAATCTGTCATCTCCATACTGTTTATGCTATGTAGTTCTGTCTGCTTCACACTTCCCATAATTAAATGATTAACAAGCATCATACGTAAACTTTTTTATGAATTATACATATGTTTGTCAAGTGTTAAAACACGTATTGTCTTGTGGCCGCCCATGTTTCAATATATGTTGATTACTTGATTTTTATCATTGCATTCTGTTTCATAAACACTTTCGTGCATTCATTTTTCATCATGAAGCATAGAATAACAAGTTGTTTTTTTTTCCATTAATCTGTGAACAGCCTCAGTTTTTTATGTTCAGTTTTATTCACTGGTTGCTCTTTGTATGTACACATGTTCTAAATGTACAAATGAGAGGCAAGATATTACTAAGATATCTGTAATCAGAGACTGGCATCACAGACATTCCCAAGTGTGCCCTGCCTTCTGTTCCAACACCCACTGAAGTGTGGGTCTGCTGGTGGAACCAGTCACACTCTAGTTATGGGTAATGTGCACTGTACCACTTTGTTTGGAAAAAAAAAAACATCCACTTCCCCTCTTCTCCCCCCAGTTCAATCATTCTCCTGATGTGATTGTTGTCATTCAGCCCAATATTGTCCTCCATGTGCAACATGTCCAAGGTGGCTCTTCCATTCTCCTCCTTGTCCATTCTTAGGCCACCCTGAATTGATGCTGTGCATGGTAGCTCGTCTGCTTTCTCATTGCCTTTGATGTCGTAGATGACCCGGGCAGTAGATCCACGTCAAACTGGATATCCAAGAGCCCTCTAGAAGCTGGACCCACTCCCTGCGAAAGAAATGCCTCACGATTCTTCATAACATGCTTTGCTAGTCTGTTACAATGACCCCGTGTGGGTCGTCCTGCTCCACCAACCAGGAAACTGCTTCAGATGCTGGCTGCGCTTCCATTAATACTAAGAGGATTTCTGGCAACACAAGTAAATATCTAGCAACAGACAAAGCCAGAAGTACAGGTAGAAGTGCAAGGACATGTTATTTAGAAAGAAAATAGTTCACGGCCCCCACCCAAAAAAAAAAAAAAGAAAAAAATTGTGTTCAGTCATCATCTTGTGCCATTTCCACCTGGAATGTTGACTGTGATGAATCTCCACCTCCCTTTGTCCTTTGTTTTTAACTTGGCCAAGCTGAATCTAGTCTGTCTCTTTACAACTTGTCTACCCATCTGTGCCATTGTCATCCTCTTGCTCTTTTTTTCCCCTTTAACTTTTCATGATTGTATTGTGCCTCTTGATCAGGTCAAAATATGTTTTTTGTCTTATTTTTATATCTTTCATTGTTTGTATTTCCACTTAATCTTAACCTCTCTTTTTGTTTTATTTTCTGTCCAAGAAATCTGTCACAATCTTCAGAACATCCATATAACCTTGAAATAAAGTTGATGATGTATCATGCCAAGTTGGTTTCCGTCATTGGTAAATTCACTTCCCCATCAAGAGGAAGTAGAGAGGCAACTTTTCACTGTCCAGTCTGATATATCAGTCCCCATCTTGAGGGAGTAGAGAAGCAACTTTTCACTGTCCAGTTTTATATATCAATCCTCATCTTGAGAGAGTCAAGAGGCAACTTTTCACTGTCCAGTCTGATATATCAATCCCCATCTTGAGGGAGCAGAGAGGCAACTTTTCACTGTCCAGTCTGATATATCAATCCCCATCTTGAGGGAGCAGAGAGGCAACTTTTCACTGTCCAGTCTGATATATCAATCCCCATCTTGAGGGAGCAGAGAGGCAACTTTTCACTGTCCAGTTTTATATATCAATCCTCATCTTGAGAGAGTCAAGAGGCAACTTTTCACTGTCCAGTTTTATATATCAATCCTCATCTTGAGAGAGTCAAGAGGCAACTTTTCACTGTCCAGTCTGATATATCAATCCCCATCTTGAGGGAGCAGAGAGGCAACTTTTCACTGTCCATTCTGATATATCAGTGTCTTTTACTTGGAGCTGAAGTCTGACCAGAAGTCATCTAGGCCTAGAAATAAGTACTTGAGGAAGGAAAACTGACCAATTGTGATAATGACATCACCCTCTAGTATGTCCTCAGATTAAGAAACATGTGGGCACTAACACAATATCTTGTTGGTGCACCTCTGCTACTATATGATTTATCTATCTTGTTGTTGGGTGTAAGATGGTGTTTTGCCAGCACTGAAGACTGATGCTCATTCTCCAAGGCCAAGACACACAACAAAACCTCAGAAACTTAACATAATACAAAACTTTAATCATACACAAGTCATATTTACAAATGCAAACATCACAAATGAAAGAAGAAAGAAAATAAAACAATAGTATCAACTAGCAACAAGATAACGTATATGTTACATAATGCATTGCTTCTGCATTGACCGGATTTGTTCAAATAAAAGAAAGAAAATGAAAGACATTAATAAAAGCAGCAATTACAATCATTGTATGAATTCACACAACACATAATCAGTGTGTATAAGCTGACATAGTAAAGGGATAAATGTGCACACATTCATAAATTATACAAACTACCACACCTGCTTCATAAGATCTATTTCATATACCATTTGAAGTGAAAAAAAATGTATGAAGTGAAGCCAGATCAAAGGAATCAGCTGGGTGCCAGACATCACACACTCTGGACTCTGGCAGAATTCTATATGTGTAGGAATGGCCACTACCTGATGACGCCTGCATGTTTACAATGCTTTTAGGCACATTTTCCCTATATCTGGAGGCTGGGCTCCCCAGCTCTAGCACAGCTGCTATCCATTTTAACAGCTGGCTCAACCAGAGGACACCAGTAGCATACCACAAACCACGAGGTGAGAGAACTACTGACTAGACTACTCGTGTACCCTACGATCTGCTGCTACTCACACAAGACAAAGGACAAATTTTTTCTTTACATTCCAGCCTCTGCTCCGAGCTTATGTGGCACTTTCTTTCAGTCATATCTAAGACACAAAACTTTT
The DNA here is from genome assembly GCA_009760885.1 of Achatina immaculata. Taxonomy (NCBI): domain Eukaryota; kingdom Metazoa; phylum Mollusca; class Gastropoda; order Stylommatophora; family Achatinidae; genus Lissachatina; species Lissachatina immaculata. Next base: position 28,392,326 of record CM019700.1, read on the forward strand.
TCACATATTTAATGCTTTCCTATCCTTCGTCAAAGATTTATTACACAAATGTTCAACATTAGTCATTAAATTTATTACTGATTACATACAAAAGGCATAACTTATTTGTATTCAGGTCGAATGACATGTTCAAGAATAAATTCTCTTCATAAATTTAACTTTGATGTCAGAAAGTGGGAAATTTTATAACCACTTAGAAAACAACTCAAGCTAAAATTATTCAGGAAAGGAAAGGATTAATGTTATACTTCTCCTAGATATCGAGATAATAGTTGATTATCAATTTATTAATTTGTTGCTCATGTTTAACTTTTCCAATCCTAGGACACAAAATGTTTAAACACATCAGCTTTGACGTTCAAATCCCGCGTCAGACTTTTCACAGACAACCGGATCATTTAAAACCTTATTAAACACCCAACGTACTGATGTATTCATGTCTTTCAAGACAAGTCATTACCTTCAAGTTCTGAGTCAAGTCCAAGTCACTGTTCATAATTTCTCAGGTTGAGAACAAGCCAAATCTTCAGCCTAAAATTCTTATATACATATGAATAAATACAACAAAACTAATATGTAATTCATCAAAAGACGAACATGGAAATGGCTGGGCCAAATACTACAAATGGAAAAAAACAAAACGCCCCCATATCGTTTTGACTTGGAAACATCAAGGGAAAAAAAAAAAGAGGGAAAGGCCAGTGGGAACATGGAGACGCACAATACAGGAAGAACTAAAGGAAGTCGGAAAAACAAGGTTTGACCTGCTCAAGACAGGATTGGCTGGGGAAGCTTTGCTGATGCCTTTTGCTCCACTGGGAGTACAGAAGACTGATGATGATAAACGTATCTGATAGACAGAATTCTGTCAGTAGTGGAGATAAAATGACACAAACACAGAATGATATCACTGAAACTGGCACTGTTCTGCACATCTTACTAATATTCTGCTGTTGTAATCTACTCTTCTTATCTGTCTGTTTACGCTATTAGCATCACAAGCATTTTCACACATTAGTCCAGAGCAAGGCAAGAGGCCCTGGGTAGCTGCTGCATGTTATGTTTCCTCAGTGTGTCTTTCACCCCATCTATCAACTTCTTCCTTGGTCACCATTGCAACCTATATCCAGGTGTTTTCAAGTTGTATGCACGTGCAGTCTAGTCATTTAGCTAAAAATCCCAGGATGCAAGTCAAGTTAAAGTCACTGACCTTCATCTCTTGAGTCAAGCCTAGGTCAAGTCTTCAAACTGACTCCAGCCCAATATAAAGACAAAAATAAATTAGGTCAGATTACTTATCACTGAACTAATAAATTACTATTATTTCATAAACTCCAAGTAGCAGCCAGATTATATGGAATGTACACTTGACATGGAAATGGAATGAAATCTGGCAGGTGCAGTTCTAAATAAAATGGATCCTATATAATATGTTCACTTTTTTTTTTTTTTTACAACACCAGAAATGAGTTCATGAAACGAACAATAATGAACCTTTCAAACACTGATACTGTAAGCAGAAAAAGAAAAAAGTCCACAAAGCAAAAGAAAATTAATGACTGTGAAATAATACAAGTAATAATTAACTTGCAGAAAAGACACATGATTTGACCCCACTAAGTTTATTTTTAAAATCGACTGAAAGTAAAACAATAATAATAAATAAACATAAAGAAATGTATAGTTTCACCAGTAACCCAGATATCTCATTTCAGACCAGTGAAATACAGACTTTGGGGGGGGGGCCTTACAAAGGGCCCTTTGAAATTGGACATCCCTGCTTTAGACTATCCTACATCTTTGCAAAATGGTGCGAGATTTTCTTCTTAATGTGTCATACTGTTTGTTGGTACCACATGATTTCTAGTTAGTCGTCGTACCTTTTTTATCAAGATTTCTCATATTTTTTTTTTCTGCTTTTTAACCCCCCCAAACCTTTTCTTCGCTCCCCCATCACACCACACACACACATATTTCTGCACTAAGACTTCCTCTGTGGCCCCCTTAAGTCACATTACTACAGAAAGATGTATCGTCGCTTCATGCCTTCCCTTTCCACCCCCTCCTGAAATTGAATGTAGCATCAAAGGTGCACTGTAAAACTTCCACTGAGAAACATACACTAATTAGTGTATAAGTATACAACTATACACGAAGCACTGCTGTAGAACTGTGATACCAAAATGTATAATCTAGGGAAAAAAGTAGGAACAGCTTTATTACTTAACGACTACAAAGTTGTGACATTTTGGCATGAGCCTTAATCCTACAAACACATACAGGGTGAAGAATTAGAGAGAGGAGATAAAGTATAGATTCACATGAATCCTATGTTAAAAAAAAAATAAACAAAATGAATAGTGCATTTAGCTTGAAAGAACATGTAGATTTTCTGACACTCGATCAGAAATGACTTGAAAGAATATGGAGCTTTTCTGACATTTATTCAGAAATACACCCGTTGTTATGTTCAAAATGTGCTCGTTCAGAAATGTACAGATTAAGAACTGCTATGTTCAGGACTATGGGACGCTAAAACCACATGGTTTGAACTCGTTATTCAGCTACACATACCATTCTCCTCTTTCACAATCATAATCCCTCTCCACTAAGCTATCATGTAGATAGATCCACCTATCACACATCTCAAGCCTATATTTACACATTCTCTACGCTTCACCATGCACATTTCTGTACATTTCTGAACAAGTAAATTTTGAACATAGCAATGGGCACATTTCTGAACAAATGTCAGAAAAGCTCCATATTCTTTCAAGGCATTTCTGATCGAGTGTCAGAAAATCTACATGCTCTTTCAAGCTAAGTGCTCTATTCATTTATTTTTTTTAAACACAGGATTCATGTGAATCTATACTTTATCTCCTCTCTCTAATTCTTCGTCCTGTATGTGTTTGTATGATTAAGGCTCACGCCGAAACGTCACAACTTTGTAGTCATTAAGTAATAAAGCCGCTCCTGCTTTTTTCCTAGTTTATCTGCTGAGAAACACCATTTCACATTTACGTCAGGTGTCCAATTAAAACTCAAAAATAAATATGCATTAAACTTAATGAATATTGAAATGAACTGCGATATTAATCAGAACCTTCCATAACAGTTCTAACATTGGATTTAATGTTTCAGATATCCAAGCACGGATGTACACTAGAAAAAAAAAACCAGGATTAGAAAACTGAAACGCAAGCTACGATGATATTTTGTTTTTGCATTTACCTTCTTGTGCAGCTTGAATTTCTCTCCAGCGTGTTTTCAGTTTTCAAACTCCAATACAAATTTTTTTTTTTGGTCCCGTAATTTTTCGTTCTTTTTATAAGTACCAAATTTATAGTAATGTGAGAAGATAGGACTCACACTAAACACCATGAAAACAGAAGCAATGGTCATATCACAAAAGATGGGCCCATCTAACCAAAATGTTAAGGTACAAGAAACAACCTTGAGATAAGCTCATACATTTAAATATATCTGGGCACTCGGGTAACATCAGATGGGGAAATGCACTTCTGAAACCAAGAACAGAACATGCCAAGCCGAAACAGCTTTCGTGCACATAAGAAACATTCCATGCAGTGCATCTCTAACAAAGAACACCAGAAAAAGGGTACTAAGATGATATATTGAGCCTATCCTACTCTATGGAAGTGAGTCATGGACAATCAACAGACTGATGGAAAGAAGAGATGTAGGGGAAGATCAAGAGAAAAAAAAAAATCATGGATAGTGTAATGTGATGACAATAACAACAAAATCAACTGAGCTGATGGAAATATTAAGGACCCATATCTGTGGAGGAGCATGGCTGCCAACACCTAATGTCATGGCACCAGATGATGATAATGGTAAGTAAAAAATTAGTATGGTCACATGTATGAATCATACAAGTCCATTAATGAATAAAGCTATTTACACTCTTATAAAGCCGTCTACTTATAAACTACATAATGATATTTGTTTTCAAAAAGTGGACAAGAAAAACCACATTTTTGCTCCTTCTAAGTTCATGTTTCATTTCAAATGCTTGTTGTCTCTGTTTTGTGTGTTTATTGTCCTGTTTGCCAATTCTGTTTCATGTGTTTATTGGTTTGCAGATTTTGTTTCATGTTTTTACTGCCCAATTCTTGTAGTTTCTGTTTCATGTGTTTATTGCCCAATTCTCGTAGTTTCCATTTCATGTGTTTATTGCCCAATTCTTGTGGCGTGTTTTGTGTGTTTATTGCCCAAAGATTGTAGTTTCTCCAATTTTTGTAGTTTCTGTTTCATGTGTTTATTGCCCAATGGTTTTATAGTTTCTGCTTTTTCTGCTTGTTTACTGTTCAAGTCTTACAAGAATAAAAGAGTATTAGTCTATACTTGTTAGAAACTTTCTCTCTCTCTTTCTCTCTCTCTCTGAACCTTAAGTGCCCAGGGCACATGGGGCTTTCGCAAGGGTATTCCTTTGCCTTTTTTTCTGCTCTTGCCCAGGTGTGCCCTCTATTGCACAACATCCTTTCTGTTGTTCTTCTCCATGTCTCTTTTGGTCTACCCTTACTTCTGTTCCCCTGTGGTGTCCATCTTAGTGCTATTTTTGGTAGTGAGTTGTCAGTCACTCGGAGCACATGCCCCAACCATCGCCAGCGTCTTTCCTCAATAATTGTTGTCAGTGGCTTCATCTGCATTTCTGCCAGCAAGATGTTATTTCTTATGGTGTTTGGCCAAAATATTTGTCTAATTCTTCGTAAACATTTAGTCTGGAAAGAATTCAACTTGTTTTCTATGGTTTTGGTGATTTTCCAGCATTCACTTCTATAGAGTAGTACACTTACAACATTGCTCTTAAATATCCTGATTTTCGTCTTCACGCTTAGTTTTTTAGATTTCCATATAGTCTGCAGCATGGCAAAAGCCTGGTTTGCTCTAGTAAGTCTGCTGCTGACGTCCTCTGTGCTGTTTCCATTTTCTACTACTCTACTGCCAACTATTCTACTGTTAGAAACTATACAAGAAAAAAAAGAGTATTAGTCTACACTTGTTAGAAGAAACAGTCCACGTTAGAAATATATGGAGAGCCCTTGTTGATTGCAAGGAGTAATAAAGGCAAGCAAGGAATGAAGCCTACACTTGTAAGAAGACAAAAGAGATGACATTTTTGTTTGTACCTTCAAACTTGTTCACTTTCAAACACAACCATTTTAATACCGCTCTTGCTGATAGCTGTGATGTTTCTTTTTTTTTTTTGTTTCTTCTTCCTCCTTTACTCCACATTTTAACTTTCTCACTAATATCTGCTCTCATTTCTTGCCGTTGGCTTTTTAGTCTGGTAAAGGAACATATCACTCTGTCTGCCTTGCTATTACGAGCAAAGTCTGTTTCTGCTATATTCTGTTTCAAGTATGAGGGTGGGTAAAGCAAATCAAGAAATGTAACTAAAGAAAGTGAGTCAAAAAGTTTTTTTCATATATTTTTCTATGGTTACCGTTCTTTAATTTGATGCCACTTTTTAACTCATTCTCAATTGTATATTTATTTTCATATTTGTGGACACATATACAGCTTATAATGCTGTTCATATAGAAATTCTGCCAGTTACATCGCACCTTCCACTGAATTAAATCACAAAATGATTACAGTTTCAATACCAATGTTTCAGTGCTGATGACTGCAAGCTTTGATTGGAATACAATTTTGAAGATAACATTGATCTTTTATCTCTTTGACAAGAAAAAAGAAAAAAAAGATACAAAGGAAAATAATAAAGATGTCAGAGTGATACTGCCAGAAGTCTGACAATCTGTACACGGAACAACTGTTTTCAGAACAGCAGAATCAATGTAAGCTCCATACCAGCGCCGTCTCCAGACTGCCTTCAACGGCCAGAGTTTTCACTCCTGCTTCTTCTTGGCTAACTCTGGCACTTGATGCGACACCGGGACTGTGGAGAGCAGCAAGAAGTGACGTTGGAAAGCCAGGGAGTTGCGGAACTGGGCGTCGGTGCCATGAAGCCGATCGAGGACCCCGAGCACACCAAAGTTCTGATTGAACCTACAAGCACACAGAAAAAGTAAGGTGATAACGCTTAAGATGCTGACACTGTTGCCACATGATCTCCCTGTTAATTCCAAACTAACACTGTCCAGATCTAGTTGGGAAGTGGGTAGAAATGCTTTTACTGAATTTCTGGAGTAGATAAAAGAACACAGATTTCCACCAGTGCTGGAACATTTCACTATTTTCCCCCCTTTCTGGGATAACATAATGCTACAGCCATGTTATTCCTCCCTGCCAAAGTGTTGGGACTCTTGCCAAGAAACTCATTTTCCTTGGTCCACTTTAAGCAACCCACCATAACCCATTCTCCATCTGACACAATGTCTGTGTGCTTCATCATCATTGTCAAAAAAAAAAAAAGGCAGTTCATGGATATATGATGTGATGTGATGAAGATGGTACTATCAAAAATTGTAGCGTTCAAGTAAATGAAAAGCGAAAAGGTAAAACCCCCATTTCCATGGCATTAATACATATTTTGGATACAGTGTTTGTTAGGTCCGTATTTCCAAGATCATCAGCACATGAAAGTGTGATGTGGTCAGTATCATATCTGCCAGCACAGATTTCTCTGGTACCCATTTCTAGAGGCTGGGTGGATGCCAGGGCCTTTTTGGTGTGCACCAGAAAAGAATCTCCACTGCTGGGACCTGAACCCAGTACAACTGTATTAGTAGACTGAGCACCTAAGCACTCAGCCAACCAGGCTGCCAAATGAAAAGTAACACAAGCAAATGACACGAGACAGCAGCAATGACAAAACAAAAAGAAATGGTCAACACAGGCAAATATACTCACATGAGGTGGTGGTAGTCATGAGCCTCAGGTGATGGCAGCAGGGGTAAGTGATATCCACAGTGTGACACAGTGGTTGAAAGTAGAGCCATGGCCCAAAACATCCACGATGTTGCCAGGTGGGACCCCATCAACAGGGGCCCTAGAGTTGGGGGCAGTATGTTGCTGACAATATGCTCTATGGGATGTGCATAGATTGAGACAATGCCAATGGGGGCAGTCCACTCATGATGTACTTTATGTATATATCTATAGATCTTTGGGTGATGGAACAGTCTGTTAATAAAAAAAAAAAAAAAGATGCAAAAAAAGCAACAGAAAACACTGATCTAAATGTTATAATTCTATACTGCTCCAAACTGTACAAAAAATGTGGTTGGTTATATACAATTCTCATGTTCTAATCATCCAATCAATTGTGTGATCACTTTTTTGTTTTAAAATTAGAAGTTGAAAAATAATGAAAAAAAAACATTACTTTTCTCAAACTTTGACAAAGGGGAAAAAAAAAAGTTTTTTGTGTTGGTTTTCTATAAGCGGAAGCATAACCCAGAATGGTTGGTACTAAGCTATGCACTGACACCATAAAAATACACGATATGTGTCTATGAAAACAGACCAAACATATCACAGAGGTCTAATGGTTTTCACCTTGCCTCTTTATTTGACAGTGCCCCCCTCAACTTAGAACACTGTTGTCTGAATTAAGCTAGTACTCTTCATTAGTCTTTTTCAAGTTGTTCACGCACATTCATCTACTCATACACTTCACTTCTTATTAATATTCAGTCAGTCCCTTGCGGAACTTTGCCTCTCTAACAGCTCTCCTGTAGGCCTCTGTTATAAGCAGGATGCCATGACTGCTGATGCATTCATTTGCAGATTATCAATGACGTCTTGCAGCCATCTTCACCTTGGTCTTCCTCTCTTTCTTTTTTCCTATTATGTACCCTTCCAAGACTGTCTTCTTTAAATTCTCATGATGTTTAATGTGTCCTTTTTACCAGCCAACCTTCTTTAATATTAAGTTCTTGTAGTATGGATATACTACTATATCATTGGAGAACCAGGTATAAAAGTAGGAGGATACAATATTAACAACCTTCAGTATTGAGAACCAACAAGACCTGCAGAATCTCTTGGATAAAGTCGCCAAAGAAAGTGAACAGTAAGGCTTTACTTTGAACATCAAAAAGACAGAGACTATGGTTATATCTAAGAAACAGAATCCACTAACATGCAGTATAAAATTAAAATGGAACTATTCTAAAGCAGATGCAGAAATTCAAATATCTTTGAGCAGTAATAACTTCAGATGGGAAATGCAAAACATAAATTAAGAACAGAACAGGCCAGACGAAGACTGCATTTCTGAGAATGAGAAACATTATGCAACACATCCTTATCAATGAATGTTAGAAAACGAGTCCTAAAATGCCTATCTTGTTATATGGAAGTGAATCATGGACAACAAGCAGGCCTGCACAAAAGTCATTGGAAGCAGCAGAAATGTGGCCAGAAGAATGTTGCCAATTCCCTGGACAAGGAAAATAACTAATGGAGAATGTTTGAGAAGAGATGGAGATAGAAAAAATCTTGTCAAAAAATAAAAAGAGAGACAATGTACTTTCACAGGACATGCAATGAGAAGAGGGGGCATTGAAAATATTTTAACAACAGGAAAAACAGAGGGAAGAAGAGCCAAGGGAAGACCAAGAGAAATGATATTGGACAGTCTGACAAGATGGTGTGAGAGGAGATCACCAAATGAGCTAATAGTCTACGTGAAGGATCGTGTACTCTGGAGAAGCATAATAGCCAACGCCAGTCAGCATGGCACCTGATGATGATGATGATGATCAGTATGGATATATTTGTTCTTTTTTGTGTTCATATTTGAAGAACTTTTCTGAAGCATTTACATTCAAAGGCATTTATATGTTTCTCAGCTATTTTGTTAAGTGTCCAGGTCTCACAGGCATATGTTGTGATGGGAAAAATGCATTCCCTTAAAAATCTTACTTTTGTAGTTCTGTCTGTTCCTCTCCACAGCTTTTTTAGTTGTTTTACTTTTTGAAGAGCCACATATGTCCTCCTTTTAATTTCCTTCATTGTATCTCCATTATTAGTTAGTATTAGTAATGATCCAAGATATTCAAAACTCTCCACTTCTCCTAGTTTTTCCTCATTGATACATATTTCAGCTGCCTTATTTGTTTTGTCAGTTGTCATCAATTTAGTTTTATTTGCATTAAGATAGAGATTTTGCTCTTCACTATTTTTATAGACTGACATAATTAGTTTTTCAGTTTCTTTTTGTGTTGTGGACAGTAATACTGTGTCATCAGCATATCTAATCTCTGGTATTTCATAACCTCCAATTGTTATGGGATCGTAATATTCTTTATCTACATCTTCTCTAATATTAATATTCAGAAATATCTAATACCATAATTTTCTAATTCTGTCCCATTAGATTGTAGCATAATGTCAGAGAGATGGCCGGCTGGCTGAGTGATTAGGTGGTCAGTCTACTAATCCTGTGGTACCAGGTTCAAGTCTCAGAAGTGGAGGATTTTTTCAGGTACCACCACATCAAAAAGGCCCCTGGGTCCACCTAGTCTCTAAAAATGGGTACCAGATAAATCTGAGAAGGTAAATGCGCCCAAACATGATACTGACCATTATATTTTTTATTTTATTTATTATATTTATTGATATTGACACTTTCATATGCTTAACTCTTCCCGGGCCCAGAAAAAAAACATGGACGTTCCCATCTGTGCCACACAAAAACCAAGGGTCTTGATATGTTAGGGGGTATAGTTGTAAAATGGAATGGAAAACAGTATTTCCATGTACTTATTATGTTTCAAAGTATAACTAAATGTATGAAAATTTCATAAATGCAGAGTTTTTTAGGAAAAAAGAAGTAATGTGATGTTTTTAGACAATGACTGTGCCCAGCTCACGATCGGCTAGGTCTAGATATGCACTACTTACCATCTGAGATGTCTAGATCTACTTGTCGATCTCGTATTCTGATTCTATGTTGCATTCTCACTAAATTAATGTCTGAAATAACCTCCTAACTACTTCTCCAGTCGTCTAATATGTCTAGATCTACTTGGGATACATTCAAGAGCAGTGGGGTGGTCACAGGCCATGTCCATACCCCTATCTACATCATCAAAAATTGAAAATTTTCGATGTTTCTCTTCCTTTTTCTCGCTCGGCATCGCTAGTATCTAAGGACTCTTTCACCATTTTGAAAAGTGTCACCGGAAACGCGGACGAAATATGTATAATCTAAATGTTACACTGGTTCTTTTAATGAAACAAATGAATTGTCACTATAACGACTATGGCACCCAACTCAGTAACCGGAAATTATCACTATAGCGACTTTGGCACGGGATGAGTTACGGTCCTGGAAATATAGGCCTAACACTGTATCTCATATATGTTTCAATGGCATAGAAACGGGGATTTTTATCTTTTAAAATGTCAGAGAGTAAAAGTTTGAGAGAGACTGCTGTGTAGGTGTGTTTATGTAGACATTTCACAACACTGCTCAAACTTAAGCTTCCATATATTTCTCTGTAGGGAAAAAAAAAATGTGTCTAGGAATTTTTATACATGTATACTTCTCTTATGTGTATGACATCATCTAGTGGTCGATGGATGTATTTGTGATGTCTTATTTTGTAAGTGGTGACAGCTTCACCTACAATATCCCAAAAAGGACTTCACACCGACTTTGGCCGTGACTAAGGAATAACCTCTACATTGAAGAACAGGTCCAAGCGTAAGTATATACACCCCATGTTTAATCACTGTCTTAGTACTCAAGCAGACAGTTAAAGACCTCGCATACTTCACACAGCTGTTCTCTCTCCCAAAAGTTTCCACCAAAAACTCCTCAAATGACCAATAACAACTCAGCCACAAGACCAAATGACCAATAACAACTCAGCCACAAGACCAAATAATCAATATTCACATCATCACTTGCTCAAACGTGTGTTTTAAGGCCTGAACAGCCATGACACACCTAGTAACCTATATATCTTATATTCTTCCCGTGCCATTAAACGTCACATAGGGCTTGCAAAGTAGCTCGCCAATTTTTCCTGTCTTCAGCAAGTCTTTCAACCTCATCAAGGGACTTTATGCCTGTTAATTTGGCCTCTCTTAACAATGTCCTCTTCAGAGTTTTACATGGTCTGGCTCTTTTTCTTTGGCCTATTGTGTTCCACTTGATAGCTTGTTTTGGGATTCTCTGATCATTTATTCTCATCAAGTGACCAACATATGTCCATCTCCTTTTCCTGATCACCCATGACGCTGGTTGTTGTTCAGTCATCTGTCTTATCTCTGCATTGTTCTTGAATTCATTCCACTTGATGCCGAGTATTTTCCTTATGCATTTGTTTTCAAAAGAGTCTAATTTCTTTATTATTAGAATATTATTATAATAAATACAATTATAAATAAATATAATTATTATAATAAATTAGACTTTAGACTCTAGTAACCTATATGCTGCTGTATTTTCTCTAGTAATAAGTACTTGGGTATGTGCACATATGTGTTTTTTTTATTTTTATTTTTAATCAAGCAAAATATTTCTGAGTTGTTCTCTTTGAGGGAGTGGTAAAATTTAACTGGTACAAGTTAACTAATTTAAGTAAAAATCATATTTTCATTTCTTTTACACTTCATTTTTGGTGGGTTACCGCTTGTTACCAAATAAATTTAATGACACACACACGAGATAGAAAACCTCGGAGACTGATTGTACATATGACAAAATATAAATAACTCAACCTACAGACACAGCTTACCTGTGAGAATAATAAAAACAGAGCTCTTCAACCAGTATGAACACAATCACTTCCATGACAGCCTGCTGAAAGGTTGGCAGGTCATCAGATGAGGCAGAACATCCCCTCCAGTGCATCAGATAGTAAACCGGAACTGACAACGGCAGCCCTACACAAATTTGATTGAACAAAGCTGTCTTCACAGCTCTCTTCAAGTCTGATGACTTCAGCTGAAATTATTGTTCAGGGTAGAATATCAACACAAAATCTGTGACAAAAAAAGTTGTGACTAAAGTTAGCAAAACACCAAAACAATGGCACCATCATAAACATCACATGCCATGCCGGTAGCCACGGCTGTTGATTCTTTTCCACAAAGACAGGAGGTCTCTAATAAAGATTGTCTTTTTTCTTTTTTTTTTCCATTCCTATGGGAGTCAGACAAACTTAAGTATTTTTTTATCTGGGTCTCATTATTGACTTGTATCTGTCAACGCTTATGTTTTCTGTTGTCTTTTCCATACATGCCCTAGAAACATATAGCATTTTTTATCATTCTCATGTTAATGAGACCTGGACGCTTAACAAAACAGCTGAGAAACCCATAAATGCCTTTGAATGTAAATGCTACAGAAGAGTTCTTCAAATATCATGGACACAAAAAAGAACAAATATATCCACACTACAAGAACTTAATATTGAAGAAGGCTGGCTAGTAAAGAGTATTAAACAGAGAAAACTTAAATATTTTGGACACATTAAACATCATGATAATCTAGAGAAAACTGTCTTGGAAAGGTACATAATGGGAAAAAGAAAGAGAGAAAGGCCAAGGCGAAGATGGCTGCAAGATATCGTTGATGATCTGCAAATGGATGCATCAGCAGCAGGCCATCTTGCTCACAACCGAGAGGCCTACAGGAATGCTGTTAGGGAGGCAAAGTTCCACAAAGGACATGTAAATGAATGAATGAATGAATGAATATTAACCAGCTTATTAATGTGCCCATCAAAGACGTATGCAGGTTCTGCACCAAGTTATTTTGTGGCCTAACCAGTTTAAAACTGTATTCCCCAAAGGTCAGCAATGTGGCCCTCTGAGGTCTGTACCATAGGTGGCTGCCTAGTTAGCCCACTTGTTCTTATCTATGCTCCATCTGCCATATGTTGTCCAATACACAAAGAGCCCATACTGGCCCTATTTACATAGTATAAATTTATTAATAACTTTTATAAACTTCTTGGGCTGTTTCACTTGACTGGTGGTTGCCCTCAGTATTTCATATTTGGTGCATTCTTAAGGGACATGTTTGAAGTACTTGGGACAAAAATCCTAGAAATGGACTTACCACATATTCTTCACACTTTACACACATTAAAACTAATCTGGGCACGTTAACTTACTGGACAATTCTTCTGTGGTTGGATCTTGTACTTCAGCAGACATGACGGCCACCCAGCAACATCCAGGACTATCAGAAGAATGTTTGCTGACCAGAATACTAACGTTGTGAAGAGAAATGATCCTGCAAAAACAAACATATTATTGTCGATCAAATTAAAATCCACACATCTTGCTCTACGAACAACGATCTAGGAGGAATACTCTGCAGACAGGGCTTTGTCAAATAATCCTCTTTTAAAAATACCCATGAACGAAGCTCCTTTAAGCAAGCAATTTGAACAAAACTGCGAGAATAATAAACTGTTATTCTCTAACCCACAACTGCATCTCAGAAATATCTTGCTTCGGCTAAAAAAAGAAATATATATGTATCCACACTTTCTTTTGTTTCCCTCAACGCTTTTCCTTCAGTTTGATCCGCAGCTGCTTCACAAGGTTAGCGTAATAGGCCCCGGTGACTGTTCTGCCCTTTTGGAGATAGTCTACCAATAGCACACCTTTTGAATCCCAAAAGATGGAAGTCATTACTTTGCCTGCAGACAGAATCACTCTTGCTTTCTTTGGAGGTGGAGATCCATGATGTTTCCACCGCTTTGACTGTTCTTTGGTTTCTGATTGAAAATGATGAACCCAAGTCTCATCCATAGTCACAAATTGCTGAAGAAACTTTTCGGGATCTGCAGAAAAATGGCCAAGATTGTCTCTTGACATGTTGTGATGCTGTCGTTTGTGATCAGCTCCAAGAACTTTTAGGACCCATCAAGCAGAGATCTTTGTCATTTGAAGATTATTGTGAATAATGGCATGAACACGTTCCTGGGAGATGCCCAACTCAGTAGCAATGTACCGCTCAGTTAGCTGTCGATCTTCCATTATCATGTCATGGATTTTGCCAGTGGTTTCATCGGTGGTTACCATTCTTGGTCTTTCTGGACGAGGATCATCTTCCAGACTCTCCCTTCCATGTTTGAATTGAGCTGCCCATTTCTTCACTGTGCTGTAAGAAGGGGCACTCTCCCCTAGAGTCTCTACCATATCCTCATGGATCTCTTTCGATGATAACCCCTTGATGCAGAGGTAGCAAATGACTGCTCGATGAGAAATTTTATCCATTTTCTCAATTTCTGCCACCCCTTACCACTTCAGTAGCCTGTAAAAAAAACTGGTTGCAGTTAATTTCTTGCAACTGTTTAATCTTACATTAACCTGATCTACAAATGCACCTAATATCAACTGAGTGTTTCAAGTATTTGTACCTTAGACTGCGAACTTATCAATCACCCCTCGTATATTTTGTATACTCATAGATTATATACACTGAGTGCTTACTGATGCATGATTACTAAACTTGGACAATTTACAGATAAGAAAAGAAACTGGAAGAAACAGATATGTGGTCCTGCATAAAGATGCAACAAACACCCTTGTCAGCCACACAGATAAATGAAGAAGAACTTCTGAGAGAAGCTGCAGAACAACAAAAACCAGAAGACAATTAAAATTCCTTAGAAGTTTCATGAGAAAAAGAACTCAGTAGAAACTGAAAAACTCATGGGGAAAAAAAAGGAGAGGAGAATAAAAGAAAAATATCTTGACAGACTGATCAAATGGCATGGCGAAAGAACTGTATCTGAACTGACTGCAAATACCAATGACTGAACAAAATGGAGAAAGTATTATCACCAAGGCTATTTGGCATAGCATATACCTGGTGAGATGTGGTTACAAATGAACTATGTTATGTTAGTACTCACCACCGGTGATAATGAGAAACTCGTTCTTGCCAAACGAGTTATACATATGCTCCCACTGACGCTGCCAGAAATCCCCAGATGCTCCCCAAAACTGTTGCATATGCCTGTTAGTGATATATTAAGTCAATAACAATCTGTCTCTTACAAAACTTAATTCTAAGTCCCCATATATTTTACGTCACATACGAGTACAATCTATCTGTTATATCATCATCATCTCAAGCCATCTCCCCATAGAAGGTTGGCCGCAATGAATCTCCACTCTGCTCTGTTTTTTGTCTTTGTAGTGCACTCTGCAAAGCTGGTCCCTGTCCATCTCTTGATGCTGTCCATCCACCTGTGTCGGTGTTGTCATTCTCTTCCCTTTGATCTTTTCCTCAGAAAGAGTCTTCAATATAGTATTATGCCTCTTGACAAGCCCAAAGTATCTTAGTTGTCTTGTTTTTTTTATTTTCAGTATTTCTCTTTTTACTTCTGGCTGGTTTAGCACTGTTTTCTTTTCTGTCCCATTCTTCTATATATCCACATTTCAAAGGTCTCAGTTTTTTTTTTCTACTGTCTTAATCAAAGTTCAAGCTTCTACATCATAATGAGTATATACAGTACTTTACACTGTGTTCTCTCAACTGCTGTGATATTTGTTTTCATGTAGGGATCTTCCTCATTCTGATGAAGGTGTTTTCTGTCATTCCTATTCATCTGTTAATTTCCATTTCACATTTTCCCATCCTCTGTTATCATCTGTACCAAATACCTCAACTTTCCATCTGTTCAAGTGATTCTCCATTTATTTTTATATTCACAGTTGGCTTTATTTCTTCTATACTGATTTCCATAACATCTGTCTCCCTGATTTTTATTTCCAGTCTGTGCTTTTGACTTATGACATTTATTTGTGTCACTAAATTTTGTAGGTCTTTTTTATTCTCTGCCATCAGCACAGTCATCTGCATATGTACGTGACTTAAAATACATGGAGGCTTACATTTAAAATAATCTTAAAACATATCTATTTTAAATGTAAGGTTCCATGTATTTTAAATCACACACAATCTGTAAAATCTGTCTATTATAAGACTTTTAATGTAAGGCTCCATGTATTTTAAGTCGCATGTAATTTGTCTGTTATAAGACTATTTTAAATGTAAGGCTCCATGTATTTTAAGTCGCATGTAATTTGTCTGTTATAAGACTATTTTAAATATTAAGTCTCCACGTCAGCAAGTGCAGTTTTTATCAGCAAAGTCTGTACACTTCTGTGAACCTGAATAAAAAACAACTAAATATTCCTCTTACATTCAAGTCTATAAGAACTTGGTTTGATTAAGATATGCGAGTCAAAGAGTTTTAGATAAACTGGTTTGGGCATCTGACGAGAGTGAACCAGCAGAAGCTCACGGCCTGAAAAAATGTAAGTAACATGACAAAGAGAATGACCCAGAAATAAAGGTACTGAGGAAGTAAATGACATCTTGAGGAAAACGGTGCGACAATAAATCAGGTCATATCAGGAGCTTAACTACCCGATAATGTACCAGGACCCATGTGGAGACGGACAGAACAAGAACTTTGATCTGAAGTGAGGTGCTGGCCCTTTGCCCCAAAACTCACTGCCCCACCTTCATCATAAAACAACTCATTGTTTACAGTGATAAAAAAATAACCTGTGTTACATTCTCTCTACTTATTCTCTAGTCTCACCTCAACATTATTTTATATTTATGAAGGACTGTTTATTAATGTCGGTCATGTGATAAGAAACAATCAGAGAATCCCAAAACAAGCCACCAAGTGGAACACAGCAGGCTGAATAAAAAGAGGTCGATCACGTGAAACTCTAAAGAGGACATTGTTAAAAGATCCCAGTTTAGCAGGTATACCATCCCTTGATGAGGTTGAAAAGCTCGCCAAAAACAGGAAAACTTGGCAAACTACCATGAGAGCCCTATGTGATGTTTAATGGCAGGGGCAGGATGTAAGATACAAGATGTTTACTTACCATATTAAAGAATTCCTTAAGCAAAGGAAAATAATAAGTCCAGTGCCAACAATGAAGAGGGTTTGTTTGATTGAATCAAACAGTCGAGTGAGCCTCACCACAAGCATGGCCTGTCCTCCGTTTCTAGAATCTTGTGAGTTATCTGATGTGTGGATCTTTCTTCTTCAAAACCCTGCAGAGAGAAGTGTTTGAAACACTGGCAGATTTTTCATTTGGCTAAGTGACTTAAGCCTAGATGTCAAAAGGGATAGTGGGCGCTGCATCAAGGAAATATTTTTTTATAAATAGGAAACAATGAGGCTTTCGTACGGTAAAGGACAAAAATGTACACTAGAGTGGTTCGTCTACAATTTTTTCGAGGTCTAATCCTACAAACTTTACTGTACGAAAGCCTTACCGTTTTCTATTTATAAAAAAATTGATCCTGAAACTATACTTGAAACTAACTTCATGTAATAAGTATTCGTTCATTTGTTATTGTTGTTCAAGTGTGCACCGGACATGGCAGGAGACCGTGTGTATGTTTGTCTAAAAAGTTGGTACCTGCTAGAGAGACTGAATTTAAGCTACGGAATTTTCTGTTTCATGATCCCTCATGTCTACTGAACAGTTTCTAATGACTATGCCAATAAACACCCTTTTTGGAGGGGGGGGTGGGGGTGAGAGTTGGCAAAGTTTGTTAGTACACTGTTCTCTCATGGCTAGACAACTGCTCCTCCTACTGGAGTCTGTATTCGAATCCCAGGTAATTCTCTCGTGATTTTTCTTTCTCTCACGTCTCACTAAAGTGCTTTGCCTACGATTTTTTCAAGGTCTAATCCTACAAAACTGTGTTCTCTTAATTTACTGCATCAAGGAAAATACGCACTGCAAATAGAGATTATTTTGTTTTCATGTGACAATAACTATTATTGCTGCATGCATTAGAGTATTATTTTGTTATTTTATCTATATGACAGTGATGTAAGGTCATGCAATAATTGTTGGGAATACTGCTAGAGGGGAATCATATTAGTAGATGTATATTCAGATAAGGCTGGGGGCCTTACTAAATATAGTCTAGGGCCTCAAGTGATAGTTTACCTATCACTGTTTGGAAACAGTTTAGTTAACCAGCAACAGGAACAAGCATCACAGAACACCCGTGTCTGCTCAGCTTTCCATATCTGGCTGCTTGTATCAGAACTTGCAAATCAAAGCTAAGACCTTCTTCAATCTCCTGGCTGCTGAGCAAATAGGAAGTGAAATGGGAAGGCAAACTTGGCCCCCCCCCCAAAAAAAATGAGCAACACCAAAGTTGGATGTTATGGATTGAAAAGCACTGATGTCCCAACCCAGTACCAAACTGTGATACAACACAATCAAAATTCTTTTTTATGGTAAATACAGAAGAGGAGTTTAAAAAAAAGACTCCAACAATCACTGATGACTAACTTTGGTAGTGATAATAACAGTTCTGTTGGTAATCAATAACCTAGAACATTACATGAAACCACATTACTATATCACTATCTGAAAGTTTCTCAATAACAAAATTGAATCCTTAACAAGAAATGACCTATATATGGCAAATGATCACTTGACTATCTTATCACGTCTGATGCAGTGGCTTGTTTTAAGTACTGAATTAGATTTTTATTATCAAGTCCAGAGCATTTATCTGAAAATAATGGACTAACGACATAATTTTTTCACATACAGAGCAATCAGACTTTACTGCTGGTGCTGATTTCGTGGAATATCAACATATGCGCGTTTACTATGTGATCCTAAACACGTTTTTAATTATGTCACGTGGACTTGTCAACAACCATGACCTCTGACCTAGTTTTAAAACCAGAACGCTGTACCAGAACATTAATTTTTTAAAAGTATACTACAGTTACTTGCAGAGAACGAAACAACCACACGGTTTCCTTGTTAGCCAAGAGAAGCTCCCTGCCTCTCACGGGAAATGTATTTTATAATAAAAGAGATCTGTACATGTACATTGTTTGTGCTGGTGTTTTTGTTTACATGATAATACTTCCTGCTGCAAAACGAATGTCCTATGAATATCTTGACTGCTGTTCATTTTGCTGTCGTTGTCTCCTCTACCTGATTTTTCTGTTCATTCCTCATGTGGTAACGGTACGTTATGTATTCTTCACACGCGATGGTCGGTGGCAATTCTCTCGTAGGACGAATTGCATCTAACGGTTGCATACTTCGTTTGCATACATGTATGAATAGCAACTGCTGGCATCAAGTTTATCGTTTTCTACGCACTTGCTGCCCAGAAAGGTTATCTTTATTGTGATCCATCCCCTTTCTAACATCCTAGTAAGTTAGAAGTCGAGCTTAATCCGGATAAACGGTTACAAGCTCTACAAGAGTGCGGGCTTGTTGTTCTGTCATTTTCATACTGTCTTTCTTTCGCTCGCATCTAATGTGCTTTTTTGCAAGGTTTTTGGAGACTAATCTTATTACTGCACTCTCATAAGCTTCTAATCACAAACATAACTAAAGATTTAGCGTAGAAATGTAGATATACCTCCAAAATCTTGACCTGGCAGTTCTGAAAATGAAAACCAGACGACAAAGAGAGATAACTCGCTCAAGCAGACATCAAAAACATTAAACCTGCTTCCGGTTCGTGGCCCGCTCTTCTTTTCACAAAAACCAATTTTAGTGGTACAGATATGGAGGCCGCCAAGTTAGTGAAAGTTTTTATTTAGTTTTATTCTAAACGCAGACGTGGTAAGACACAAAGTCTTTACTGGTTAGAGCTGTATATAAGTGCAAAATGAGCGTGCACGGATTAGATTTCGCGAATCCATTTTCCACCGCCACCGTGGTTGTGGCAGACGAATATGTGGATACGTTTCCTCATCCCCAAGGACTCATAGCTTACCTACACCGGCTCTGCGTGCAGCTGGATGTGGACATCGTGTCTCAGGAAAGACCCGTAGTTGTGAAAGGTTCGTGGAAGACAATTATAAAGATCGATGCTTTTCTGAAAACTTTGATTTCAACTCTCCATAGGGCCATATCTAAAGGCGCCGTGCCCAGCGAAGGGGATTTCAGTGCAGCGTTTGCTCACTTTGAAGAAGAGAGCGGTTTCAGAGGCGAGTCACCAGAAGACAAACAGAAGCTGAGCAAACATCCAGCACAGAATGTAATATCTGGTATCTCGGATGAGCTACACGAAATTAAAGTTGACGAGTATTTAGAGGAAATTAAAATTAATGAAGAGAATACTGATCCGGTTTCATTGGATACGTGGTATTTTAATTCAAACCCAAGAGGCAAAACTGTTGATAAAAGAAAAAGAAGATCGTCAGCTTCAGGAAGAACCCCTCCAGAACCTTATATTGTTGTTGAAGCTGGTGACAGTGGCAAGGCAAAGCATGTAGACCTTTGTGAGATAGAGCAAGTGTTGTGTCAGGTTTATAGAAAGGAAACAATTGAAAAGTATCAAAGAAAATCTTGCGTCAGTGAGAAGCTGTCGCAGAAGACAGTTGATGACTCGGACTCTGTGAAAAAAGAAACTGCTGATACAAAAACTGGTTATGAAGAAATTACACCGGTTCCATCCAGGCCTTTAGAAAAATCACTGGCATCTGTCAGAAGAACAAGGGCACTAATGGAAAGTGGTAATTCAATTTCAACAAGGAGCCTTAGAAGAAAGGTGATGAGAAATGACAAAGGTGCATCAGAAACAAGATCACATGGTTCTGAGAACAGAAAATTCCATGCCAAGGATGGTGACAAAGTGGCCGCGAAAAGATCTTGTGATAAACGTTCTAGAACAGTCAGAGTTTATGAAACAAGAAGACAAAAGAATAGTGATAGGAGGAGAATTACTGAGAATATTGTAAAAGGTTCTGCAGTCCCACGGAAGTTGAAGAAACTTAAAAGATGCTGCAAAAAACAAAATGACGGAGTAACAACTGGAGAAAAATATGTCACAACAGGCAGGAAAGCCCTGAAATTTAGCATAAAAAAAGACACCAGAGAAACGTGTGAGCCGGCAGACCAGACAAACGTAAGACTTAGTCTGGACAGACATGCTGAAGAAGCTGCAGAGGAAATAGGTCAGAAGGTCACAAAAAGTGAATTAAGACAGGAGAAAAAGACTGTAAGGGAAATAGCAAGGAGGGATATTTCTTCACGAGAGACTAAATTTAGAAGCCAGTCAAATGATAAGATTTGTAAATCCGCTGACAAGAAGAATGAAAAGAGAAGCCACCACAAAAAAGAACTCCTTAGCAGCCGTTACAGCTGTGATCAGTGTCCATATTTTACTGCGAAACGGCTACAGCTTCAGGAGCACAAGAGAAGAGTTCACTTGACAAAAACATTTAAATGTGAAGAGTGCCTGAAGGAATTTGGGTTCCGAAAAGACCTCAGGAGGCATATGAAGTGTCATTCCAAGGCAGAACATTGTTGTGATATTTGTGGTAAGATGTACAAGGAGGTTAGAAAACTAATTGACCACAAAAGGATCCATTCTGACGATTACGTAAAACCCGAGTTTCCCTGCAAGTTCTGCACAAAATCATTTAGCACAAAATACGTGCTGGCATATCATATCAAGTCTGATCATCTGGGGATGAAGCGTTCCTACGTGTGTCCAACATGTGGCAAAAGCTTCTCCCAGAAGAATTCCTACCTTCAGCATGCAAATGTCCATCTAGGTATTAAACCATTCACCTGCGAAATCTGCAGAAAGAGGTTTTCATATGAAAAATCTCTAAAGGAGCACAAATTTATGCACAACGAAGAGAAGATATTCATCTGTCCAATGTGCAACAAGTCATTTCGCCAGGCATCTGGGTTGGCAATTCATCTCAAAGTTCATAAAGCAACAAAGGATTATGTATGTTCAATGTGCGGAAAGGGCTTCAGCCAGAAACAGGCATTGGTCAGGCATGAACGAATTCATGGAGGAGAAAAGCCTTACGAGTGTGGACTCTGTAAAAGATCATTTGCAGATTCTTCTGTGTTACGTCGACACATGATTCTGATTCATAAAAGGGACCCCAAGAACTGGCGACAGGATACTATATGCCACGTCCCAAAAAGAACTGATTTCTTCATTAGTGTTATCACAGGTGATAATTCTTGTTCGGAAAATGCGGAAGGTCAGGAGTTTGTTGATGCATATTCTCAAGGAATGTACCAGCCTCAAGAGCAGAATCATAGGAATCAGCATTCGGCTGAGACGCAGGAAGTTCATCGAGAGAGTCATCCGGTTCAGCACCATCCAGAAACTGCCCGATCGTTGGTTGGAATGACTTCCATGGAGACTATACCATTGATCAGTAGGAAGTCATCTTATGTTGATATGAAGGAACCTTCTGTTGTTGAAGTTAGCAACTATGCAAATGTGTCATGCTCTGACATTAAACCATATGTCGGTTATGGATCTGAGAGAACAGTTATGTCTGACAACACTGCAACCACTGATGCAGCAGTTGCAAACATTCATGCTGAAACAACTCTGCCATTGCCATCATCATCCATGCAGTTCAGTTCTTCATTATCTCCCCTCATCTACAACTCTGTTGCCATGCCAACACACAGTGTAGAGTCTGTGGCTAGTGACCATCTGACACCATTATCACCACAGACTTTACAGTTGCAGACCCTGCCTGCTCCCAGCATGGCACCATTTGTACCTATGCCCTACCATCAGAAGCTGTTCAGCTATGACACAAGCAACATGCAGCCTGTGGAGCTACAGCAGGTGTCATACTCTGCCATGATGGCACAACAGCCATATAGCCAGACTATAGTTGTTCTTCAGGACAGCCTTGGCACAGTCACATACCACCAGCCGGGAGTGAACATTGCAATGACGGGGGACACCACTGGACAGCATGTCCAGCATCAGCATGCTAGCCCAGCGGTTTCGCTTCCATCTTCTCCACTGCCACATCCCACTGGTGTATCTCAAGCAATAACATCGGTCTCCTCCGGACAGATATGTAACAGAATGTTGTGAACAAGCGCAAACTTAATAATCTCAAATGTTTTCTGTGCATAATGTGATACTCCCTGTCCTATAGCCAGTGCCATATGTCAAAGCTTCTCGGCCTTTTACAGGTCAAGAACTCCAGAAGTCCCAGAAAATTTACAGTGCCCCCGCACCACAACATCCCAGTATGATTTGGTATTGGATTAGAAAGCTTATGAATGTTTGTATTTTGAGAACCCCTGGGTTCAGAATCTTTGTGACGACATCATCATCAGGTGCCATGCCGGTATGTGTTGGCGACAGTCTTGCTTCTCCGCAGGTCTTGGTCCGTGATATTTTCCATCAGCTCAGTTGGTGACTTTTTAATTGTGCTGTCATGTTGGACTTTCCATGATCTTTTTCTCTTCGTCTTTCCCTTGCCTCTCTTCCCATTTATCTTTCCTGTTGTTATGATGTTTTTAAGCCCTCCTCTTCTCATTATACATCCACTGAATGATAACTGTCATTTTCTCATGGATTTTATTATGTTCTTTTGTGCAGTTTCCTGTTTATCATCTTAATTGTCCACGATACTTTTAACGCTTTCCTATCCTATGTCAAACATTTATTAGACAAGTGTCCAACATCAGGCGTAGATTTGTTTACCGATTACATACAAAAAGAATGATTTACTTGTATTCAAGTTTACTGACAAGTTCAAGAGCAAATTCTCTTCATAAATTTAACTTTGATGTCAGAAAGTGGTAAATTTTACAACCAGTTAAAAAAAAATTAAATAACAGGCAAATGAACCTGTAGGGTGTAAGTGTTTGAGATAAATGATGGTTTGGATGATTGAAGTTTAGATAATTGATGGTTTGGAGGATTGATGTTCAGATAATTGATGGTTTGGATGATTGATGTTCAGATAATTGATAGTTTGGATGATTGACCTTCAGATAATTGATGGTTTGGATGATTGACTTTCAGATAATTGACAGTTTGGATGATTGACTTTCAGATAATTGATGGTTTGGAGGATTGATGTTCAGATAATTGATGGTTTGGATGATTGACTTTCAGATAATTGATGGTTTGGATGATTGATGTATAATTGATAGTTTGGATGATTGACTTTCAGATAATTGATAGTTTGGATGATTGACTTTCAGATAATTGATGATTTGGATGATTGATGTTCAGATAATCAACGCTGTGCTGTAGTTTTAAAATCTAAACTTGTTGTGCAGAGAGAATGTGTATCACAAAGCATAACATTTTCAAGTGTGCTGTATGTAGCAAGATGTGCTTAGTTTTGTGGGTTTTTTTTTTAATTATAAATATGTCTTCTGCACCATCTGTCTGTCCTCCTTTTCTTAATCTCAGTCATCATCTCAAACTCTCTCTCTCTGTCTCTCTCTCTCTGTCTCTCTCTCTCTCTCTCTCTCTCTCTCTCTCTCTCTCTCTTACACACCCTCCATATGACCTAATGCCACCAGCAACTTTCTTCTCATTTATATGTGCTCTGATCAGAATATCCCAAATAAATGCATTAATTGCACATATTTCCCCTATTCATATGAGTCCCTATCATTTCTTTCTTGTAACAGACCTCCCCCCCCCCCCACCACCACTGTTTACATGAAGGTTGTCAAATCATGGACTATTTTTTCAAGTGATAGACCTCTCAGGCCCCCACTATCTCCCCCCCCCCAATACAGATACTCCAGCTGCTTAGAATTAAATTAAAACTAGCACACATTTTCAGTACTCAACGTACACCATACTTTCTTCATGGATATCAGTTTGTCATTGTGGAAACACTCCCCTACAACAAAAGGTCTGTAGATTTCATTTGCAAACCTGCTGGTATGATAGCATGTGATAGCATACTTCATAGTGACATTGCTCAAGTGGTTTTCCATAACTTTATGCAGCGGACTACAGTTGTTGTTCTGATGTACTTCAAACTGTTGTCCTTCGCCACCTGCGTCACGATGTGATGTTGAATGGTGTAGGATAGGGAGTGGGTTATGGTGGCTTGCTCCAAGAGCAGGAGTGGATCTAAGATGGCGGCGTCTGGGTTGGTTACAGAACAAAGCGGATCACAATGAGGCTTATCCTGTTGGCGCAACCGAAGGCTAGCCAGTTCAGCATCGTAATTGCCCTTGTTATGAGGGAAGTACAGTGATAATTGACATAATGTGCTCGCTGACTGACTGGCTGGCACTGTTCACACTATATTTTTGTGTTTTTTGGTTGGCTGATATTTGCCGGTGTACACATGGCAGAAAGTTTGTGTTGCTGGATTGACTGCACGTGTGTGTGTGTGTGGTGTGAGCTTTGTTCTGTTATTAGAGACACATTTCATAATTCAGTTATACAAATTACGATTTTTAGTGATATATTTTTTTTGCCTACTTGTAAAAGTTTCAAGTTTTGTATTTTCGTTGACTTTAATACATGCATCGGATCTAGCTGTTAAAAAATGCAATAAATGAAAATTAATGTATATTTTTTAACTCATTTTTAACCAGATTTTTAAGATTGTTGAAAAAAAAGACATCTTAATATTCCATAAGTATAATTGTTACTGTGCAGTGTAACGTAATAATGATTGTAAATTTTCCAGTTATTTTTATTTTATTGTTTTAATTCTGTATCTGCAGTTGACTTCATTAAATATAGTTGATTTTACGTTTTCCTTTTTTTTTTCCTCATTCTGCATATTATTCGTATATATGGTGCTGGAAGTAACTGTGGTAGATTTCAAAATGAGGCTTCTTACTTGCCTCCACAACCCCATACTTCAGCACCCTCATAACATTGCCATTGTTGAAGTGCTTATTTTCTGTGGTAGACTAAACTTGAGATATAAAGATATTTGTGAGTCGTCAGTGTGAGATTCTTCTATCAGCTGTGACGCCTGGGAATAAGAGAATGGGGCCAGGCTGGAAACAGTTCAGGTCAGGGCAGCACATGGGGAAAGGAAAGGCTTGAGAGAAATGGTTTTGCACCATCTCATAGAATTCCTTTTTTTTTATGGAACTAATTGAAATTGTAAGGAAGAGAATATTCAGAATTCTTTGGGTATATCATCAGAAGATGGGATTTTGAGAACCTTTTAGTCTCTGGATGTGTCACCAGAAGATGAAAGTTTGAGAACCTATTAGTCTCTGGATATGTCACCAGAAGATGAACGTTTGAGAACCTGTTAATCTCTGGATATGTCACCAGAAGATGAAAGTTTGAGAACCTGTTAATCTCTGGATATGTCACCAGAAGGTGAAATTGTGAGAACCTGTTAGTCTCTGGATGTGTCACCAGAAGATCATAGTTTGAGAATCACTGTAATAATAATAGTAACAGTGACAACACTGACAGACTGTGATGGAACCTTTGCTCGCAGAAAGTGCACAAAGTGATTATTTTCATCATATGTCCCACCCCCATATGTAGATAGATAATGTATGTTTTAATGTAAAGAGAAATGCAAATGTTATAATGAAATAAAAGAGTTTCAGTTTATGACCTGTACTGTTTGTTTATGTCTGAAGCATTTTCTTGTAATCCTTTTATTGATTGTTTTAATTCCAGTTTGTGGTCTGTAAGAAGACATTAAAGTGTGTTCTAGAAATGGTTGTCCACATGCTGTAGTGACCTCTTTTTGTTTTGTTTTTCTTTATGTTTCTACTAGGTGATGGTTTGTTGTAAGCTCATATTACATTTTTGTGTAACAGTGCTTGACTGGTTACTGTTCTTTTATTGTTTGTTTACTGGGCAGAATGTAGAGAAGTTATTGTTCTTTTATTGTTTGTTTACTGGGAAGAATGTAGAGAAGTTACTGCTCTTTTATTATTTGTTTACTGGGCAGAATGTAGAGAAGTTACTGTTCTTTTATTGTTTGTTTCTTGGGCAGAATGTAGAGAAGTTACTGTTCTTTTATTATTTGTTTACTGGGCAGAATGTAGAGAAGTTATTGTTCTTTTATTATTTGTTTACTGGGCAGAATGTAGAGAAGTTATTGTTCTTTTATTATTTGTTTACTGGGCAGAATGTAGAGAAGTTACTGTTCTTTTATTATTTGTTTACTGGGCAGAATGTAGAGAAGTTACTGTTCTTTTATTATTTGTTTACCTGTCAATGTGTGAGAGGAATTATTGTTCCTTTACTGTTTGTTTACTCACGTGAATGTGGGAGGAGTTATTGTTCCTTTACTGTTTGTTTACTCACGTGAATGTGGGAGGAGTTATTGTTCCTATACTGTTTGTTTACTGGGCAGAATGTGAGAGGAGTTATTGTTCCTTTACTGTTTGTTTACTCACGTGAATGTGGGAGGAGTTATTGTTCCTTTACAGTTTGTTTACTCACGTGAATGTGGGAGGAGTTATTGTTCCTTTACTGTTTGTTTACCGGGCAGAATGTGGGAGGAGTTACTGTTCTTTATTTAGTGTTACTGTTCTTTTGGTGGGGTGTCTAAATTTGCATTCTGTCATCTGTAAGTAAAATGATGCTTGGAGAAAACCAACCATTTACCTACCTGCTTCAGACAGTATCTGTGTCTGTCTGTTTGTTTCCCTTTGTCTGTCTGGCTCCCTGTCTTCCATCTCTTTCTCTCTCTCTCTCTCTGTCTCTCTTTCTCTTGCTGACTGTCTCTCTAACCTTCTTTCTGTTTCTCTCATACTCTCTTAATGTCTGGCTGTCTCTCTCTATTTCTCTCATACTCTCTCAATGTCTGTTAGTCTCTCTGCCTTTCTCTTGCTCTGTCTCTCTATCCATCTGTCTGTACTCTCTTTCTTTTTGCATGTCTTTCTATACCTGTCTGTCTATCTAACTCTCTGTCCATCTCCTTCTTGTCTTTCTTTTTCTATGTCTGCCAGTATTTCTGCCTCTCTCTCTCTCTCTCTCTCTCTCTCTGCCTATCTATCTATCCATCCATCTATCTCTCTCCATAACTGTCTGTCTCCATTTGCCTGTCTGTTTCTCTCTGTGTGCCTTTCTTTCTCTCTCTCTCTCTCTGTTAGTCTCTCTCTCTCTCTCTCTCTCTGTCTCTGTTAGCAGAGAGAGAAATATGACCTTTTTTCAACACGGCTAACACAGTGACAGTAGTCTGGCCCAGTACATCAGAACCAAGTATGGCTAAACACTATCCCTCTGGGTTACAGATTATGTCGAGACAACTTCTTCTCTGGTCCAGTCTGGAAACTCGAGCAACCCAAAATGTCCCACTTCCCGTCCAACTGTTTTCGTATGTTTGAAATCTTCACCTAAACAATTCATTGATATGCAAAGGGATTTCACTACCACAATGTTTGCTATAAATATAGTTCAGTTATCTCTCTTGCTTCACATTTCTAACTCTTCCCCCCTACACGTTAGAGTCTTTGTTCACTAATGGATGAACCATTTAAACCACATTAACCATATATTTCTCTACTGTGCTATTATTAAATGTGCTGATTTTATTTGTTAACGTTCAACACATTTGTATCACCTCAAGAAAGTGTTATAAGAGAGTTTTTTTTTAAAACACGGTTTCTAGATTTATTTCATTCACTGCCGTTTGGTGCGTTTTTCTGTGAATTTTATGTAAATAATGGCTCAAAGATCTAATATCAGTTCTGTATGTTTTACTGTGAACGTTATGTGTAAATAATGGCTCAAAGATCTAATGTCAGTACTGTGTGGAGACTGTGGAAACGCATGGGGAAATTGTCATTTGTCTTATTTGCAAACATTCACTCACATTTAGCAACAAACGAATAGTTTTAGGTTATACGTTTATATAAGAATAACTGACCACATCACACTTTCATGTGCCGAAGGTCATGGAAAATACAGGCCTTGCACTGTATTCCCCAATATGCCTTGATGGCATTGAAACGGGAATTTTACCTTTTTTACTACCTATATAAATATACATAAAGCCACTGCTTTATATAAGAGTAACTATATAAATATACATAAAGTCACTGCTATATATGAGTAATTATATAAATATACATAAAGTCACTGCTATATATGAGTAATTATATAAATATACATAAAGTCACTGCTATATATGAGTAATTATATAAATATACATAAAGTCACTGCTATATATAAGAGTAATTATATAAATATACATAAAGCCAGTGCTATATATAAGAATAACTTTATAAATATACATAATATTTATACAAATATACATAACGCCATTGTAGTAAAGATGTGATAACAAAATTGTAACGTAATGTTAAACTATTTAAAACAAAAACAGGAACAATTTCAATAATTAATTAATGAGCTAGTGAAGGAGTTAGTTCGAACTTCAGCTATTCTTAACATTTCCTTTCCCGCACCGTATTTACTCCCCCCCCCCCCTCTCTCTCTCTCTCTCTGTACCCAAACACATTCATCTGTTCCACCAACCCTTTACTCGCCTCGAGTATATATATATATATATATATATATATATGTACATCTCATATCTGCATTTAAACTTTCACATAACTCCACCACACGCACTCTCGAGCTCAGCTTTGTGCAAGTCACAGCTATGTGCTCTGTTTCTCTCTCTCCCTCTCTCTCTCTCTCTCTCTCTCTTTCTCTCTCTCTCTCTCTCTCTCATAAACACTATGATTGGAGTCAAACAAACACTTTTGTTGGAGGCAGCGTGGTCTTTCCTTCTCCCTTCTTCTACACACATTTCTGTTTTCTACTTGGAGGAAGACACATTCAGATAAGTTCTTCGTGTTTTTGTCTCGTTGTGTATGTATCCTCGAATAAGGCTCACGCCGAAGTATCGGATGTTGTATGTTTTTCATTTATACATTCTCGTACTTTCTATTCGTTTTTTCTCATCTTACTCACTCCCTCCCTCACTTTGTAAAACTGCACCATACACCTCTGTCTACCTTATTTATTTAAACCAGTTTTACTGCAGTCGCCATCCCTTTTATCTGTCTCAAACACAAAAAGGCTCCACTCACTTCACAAACGAGCATTAAATCTGATTTATGACAAACACCCAGTATAGAGTGTAGATCAGCACAAACAACTCAAAATTCTACCTCTAAAATATAGAGTCATTTCTAACAAAGTTAAGTTTGTTCACAGAGTTCTGTCGCACAATGCTCCGCCTTACTTGTGGTCACTGTTTATCTATAACACTAAACATAGCCAGCGTTTAAAAAACTGCCTTCTTCTTAAACCCAGGATTGATCTGTACAAGAAAAGCCTTGCATACTCTGCAGTACAGCTCTGGAAAATTAGTAATACTTCATCCTTTAACTCAAACCTGTTTCATTATTTACTTGCTTGTAATTATATGCCTTCATAGAATAACCAGCACTCTCTCAACCCGATGTCTCGCCAGCCATCAAATACTAAAATGACGTAGTTCGAAAAGTAAATTGTTAGATATTTTTTTTATATACACACAATAATTAGTGTATAATAGAATACGGAAGATTCTTGATTTATATACACACAATAATTCATGTAAAAATATATAACTATGCACGAATTCACTGCAGTAAAGCTGTGATACCAAAATGTATAAACTAGAAAAAAAAGTAGGAACAGCCCTATTACTCAACAAGTACACTTGTTAAGTAATAAAGCTGCTCCCCCCTTCCTCTCAGTTTATACATCTTGATTTATATATTTGCTGAGAAACCTAAAAGAGCTCATTAAACAAATGAGGCAGGTTTTCTATGCTATGTAAGAATTTAGAATCATTTTGCTACTCTCTTGTAAGCAATGCTACATGATAAGAGGAAGGCTAGTTTTCTTTTTCCACTACATTAACATTTCAAAATGGATATTTTTGGATATAATTCAATATATTCTGTGATTTTGATATTAGATTTGCTTACAATTTACTGATTTTGTTACATGCATGATTGTGTGCACTTGATATTACTATTAAGCTATACTGTATGATGATATTGATTTTTTTCACTGTAACACTGACAGAATATCTCATTGGAGAACCATGTACTAATAACAAACAGTGTGTAAATGCAAGTGTATGTCGGAATAATGCAACAGGCAGCAGTGAAGGAACTCGTCTGTGTAACGATGACAGTTCAGTCAGTCAGTTGCATGTCCCTTGCGGAACTTTGCCTCCCTAACAACACTCCTGTAGGCCTCTTTTTTTTATAATTAATATTTTATATGCAAATTCAGCAAGCACTAATTACGTAAATTGTTAGATATTGTTAGAAATTATGTTTAAAAAAAACATATGTTAGAAGATTTGTACTCACAATGTATTTTTGATTATGTATATGTCTGTGTGTGCGTGTGTATGTATGTGAGAGTGCTATTTTATTAGGTTAATTACTTCTTCTCTTTTACTTTGAATGTAATAGTTTAATCGTACACTCTTTTGATATGGTTTTTTTCCTAATGTAATTTGTATACTTGTATTAAATCAAGTTTGTGGGAAGAATGAAAGATGGAGTGATGAAGGGCAGAATGTAAGACGGTCCAATTCTTTACCCTTTAAAAATAAAGATTATTCATTCATTCTCTCTCGCTCTCTCTTTCCACTCCTATTTGTTGCACACCATTCATGTGAATTTATATTTTATCTTCTTTCTTTTGTTTTTTTTTCTCATATATTTGATATGATTAAGGTATAAATTTAAACGTTACAATTGTGTGCTCGTTAATAAAAGTGGTCGTCCCCTCTGTAAAAAATACTAAGGGAAATAACTAGAGGAATCGGTTCCACGAATCAGTTCCGTGAGTACTTACTAAACGGGTACCCGAAAGATTTGGTTCCTAAAAAACGTAGCAGTGCCCGGCTCTACTTACATTTTACATCCTTCCCGTGCCGTTAAACGTCACATAGGGCTCGCATAGGGTTCGCCAAGTTTTCCTGTTTTCAGCGAGCTCATCAGGGGATTTTATGCCTACTAATTTGCCCTCTCTTAACGATGTCCTCCTTAGAGTTTCAAGTAGTCGACCTCTTTTACTTCGCCTTGTTTTGTTCCACTTGACAGCTTGCTTTGGGATTCTCTGTTTCTTCTCATCACGTGACCAACATATGTCCATCTCCTTTTTCTGATCACCCATAAGACAGGTGGGGACCGGCTAGCGCAGTGGTTAGAGCACTCGTCTAGCAACCGAATGGTCGAGGGTTCGAATCCCCAGCTGAACGGGATTTTTTTCCGACCAGTACAGCCCCGAGGTCGACCCAACCTCGTAAAATAGGTACCAGAGAAAATCTGGGAAGGAAAGGCAGCGAGTAAAGGAACTGGCCACCCTACCTCATATACTGATGGCCCAGCATAATGAGGTCTGACGCTTCATCCCCTGCGGCATTTGCTATGGGACTACCTTTACCTTTTATGAGACAGGTTGTTGTTTGCTCATCTGTCTTATCTCTGCGCTGTTCTTGAATTTGTTCCACTTTATACCTAATATTTTCCTTAGGCATTTGTTTTAAAGAGAGTCTAATTTGTTGTTTACTTCTTCAATTGTTTTCCAGCTTTCACGTGCATAAATGAAGGTGGATATTACATTTGAATTGAATGCTCTTAACTTGATTTTTGTGCTTACAACTTTTGAATGCCATAAACCTCTACCCACGTGAAAGTCAGGGGCCGATTGCGCAGGTACTCTACTTGTGTTATG
Source organism: Achatina immaculata (assembly GCA_009760885.1). Taxonomy (NCBI): domain Eukaryota; kingdom Metazoa; phylum Mollusca; class Gastropoda; order Stylommatophora; family Achatinidae; genus Lissachatina; species Lissachatina immaculata. The sequence goes on from CM019700.1 coordinate 28,424,718, forward strand.
AAGTTGATCATAAACTAAACATAATCTTTCCAGTTTAATCATATAAATGGCCCTTAAGAGCCATGATAAGTCATATCGATCTGTCACTGGCTTTTGGCGTGTATACCTTTTATCGGATTAGATAAATCATAAATATTTACTTACACAGTCGTTTGTGACTGAAGACATTCAACTTATGAACAGAACCGCGCGTCATAGTCTGTAGCTGGGGAAACTTGAATATTAAAATAGGTGGCCATTTCTAAGCCGTACGTCAGCCTGGAGTCCCAGACTAAATGTAAACATGAATTATGGATGTAAGAGGGTTCTCAACATGGTGCACACATGTAGGGAGGTTCTAAACATGGTGCACACGTGTAGGGAGGTTCTAAACATGGTGCACACATGTAGGGATGTTCTAAACATGGTGCACACATGTAGGGATGTTCTAAACATGGTGCACACATGTAGGGATGTTCTAAACATGGTGCACACATGTAGGGATGTTCTAAACATGGTGCACACATGTAGGGATGTTCTAAACATGGTGCACACATGTAGGGATGTTCTAAACATGGTGCACACATGTAGGGATGTTCTAAATATGGTACACACATGTAGGGAGGTTCTAAACATGACACACAAATGTAGGGAGGTTCTCAACAGGGCACACACATGTAAGGAGATTCTCAGCAGGGCACACACATGTAGGGAGGTTCTCAACAAGGTACACACATGTAGGGAGGTTCTCAGCAGGGCACACACATGTAGGGAGGTTCTCAACAAGGTACACACATGTAGGGAGGTTCTAAACAGCGCACACACATGTAGGGAGGTTCTCAACAGGGCACACACATGTAGGGAGGTTCTCAACATGGCACACACATGTAGGGAGGTTCTAAACAGGGCACACACATGTAGGGAGGTTCTCAACAGGGCACACACATGTAGGGAGGTTCTCAACATGGCACACACACACATGTAGGGAGGTTCTCAACAAGGCACACACATGTAGGGGGGTTCTCAACAGGGCACACACAAGTAGAGAGGTTCTCAACAGGGCACACACATGTAAGGAGGTTCTCAACGTGATACACACATGTAAGGAGGTTCTCAAGATGGTACACATGTGTAGGGAGGTTCTCAACATGGCACACATGTGTAGGGAGGTTCTCAACAGGGCCCACACATGCAGGGAAGTTCTCAGCATGATACACACATGTAGGGATGTTCTCAGCTTGGCACACACATGTAGCTGTCACAGAAAACTTGATTCTACATATCAGTGTCAGATCAATTTATTCTTCTCATCAGTAACCGAAAATGAACGAGTGTCCATGTGGCAGTGGAATCCACACTCCAGAACACATCCTTCAAAGGTGCCCAAACCATGCTGACCTGAGACGAGAAACATGGCCAGAGGACACAAACTTTGGGGCTCCTATCAGGATCTGGAGAGGATTGCGGGCTTTGTCATGTCGATAGAGATCAGGATTTGATGTGATCAACAACCTCGAACCCAGAAGAAGAAGAAAGAAGAAGAAGTCACCGAACACACTGTTACTTGCTTATTTCAAGTGTAATTTTATTTAATGTATATGATGCAGGCCCATGAGTTTTTTTAGCCTAATACTCATGATTAGCAAAAGCCTGTACAACTGACAAACACATTGATAGTGGCCATGCATCTCTCTCCCCCCCCTCTCTCTCTATCTATCTATCTATCTATCTCTCTCTCTCTCTCTCTATCTCTCTCTCTCTCTCTCTCTCTCTCTCTCTCTTTGACATCACACTTCCTGCCAGTAGCTCGCAGTCACTTAAAACCTTCATCCGTTTCCTTTACTGTATAACATTATCTGTTCAAACAAAATTCGAGATATCGGTGTAAATGTTTTTCCCGTGGTTTTAAAAATACAGTGATGCGTGGTACTGCTTGTTCAGTAAAACAGTTTTAGAACAACAAGAGATAGGAAGATGACCTAACTATTTATCTACACTATACCCCTATATCTAGAGAAAACCGTCATGGAAGGGTACATAATGGGAAGAAGAAATAGAGGAAGACCAAGGCGAAGATGGCTGCACGACATCGTTGATAAACTGCAAATGGATGCATCAGCAGCAGGCCATCTTGCTCAGAACCGAGAGGCCTGCAGGAGAGCTGTTAGAGAGGCAAAGTTTCGCAAGGGACATGCAAATGACTGACTGACGGTACCTCTAAGAGGGCATTTTTTTTTCCTCAACTCGAAAGACCGAGTACATATTTCTTTAATCTGGGCTGAGTGAAAAGCGACGCCTCTGGGAATAAACCCTACATGATTCAGTCTGAGATACCGCGTCGTTTTCAGGTATGCTGCTCGCACCTGCACTGCAGTTAAAACAAAACAAAACTAGTGCAACACATGAGAGACATCCTGCTTCTTCTTCGTTCGCTTTTACCACCAAGACCTCTCTGTGATCCTACTGAATTTACTCCTGTGGTCCTCGTTAGGTCTCGTGGTATCCCGTGTGGTCCCCGAAAGGACCATACGAGATCCCCGACAGGACCACAAGAGGTTCAGAGTATCACACGGCTTGAGCCTGTATTCTCGGTGGGTCTTAGAAGCGGGATTGCGTGACTCCACGGTTTTCGTTGCACCAGTTTAATCTAGAGTTGGACTTTCTCATCGGAAAAGTTCCACGTGTTTTGGATATCGGTATATCCCCGCTGGGTGAGAGGTGGTTGCCCATCCAGCCTAGAGTTGGACTTTATCACCGGAAAACCTCGACGTGTTTTGAGATACCCGTGTATCCTCGCCGGGTGAGAGGTGGTTGCCCATCCAGTACAGCGTTGGACTTTCTCACCGGAAAACCTCTGCGTAATTAGGATACGCATACATCCCCGTCGGGTGAGAGGTGGTTGCCTATCTAGACTGTACAAATCCAGTGTCTCCAACTTCAGCAGTTTGTGGTCGTGGCCGCTACCATTCCTACTTGTGACCTTGACGGAGCTTTTGTCCAGGAGGACGAATCCTTGCCACTAGTAAGTTTCACCCCTGGGTTAAGCCGGTTTAGGCATATTATCCCAGCATGGGCGTGTTTAGGACGTGACCTACCTCTAGAGCGGAGGTACCGTGTCATGAGTAATCATCAAGTTTCACCCCTGGGTTAAGCCGGTTTAGGCATATTTCACCAGCATGAGTGTATACCGGACGTGGCCGGCCTCTAGAGCGGAGGTACCGTGTCGTAGCTCTCGCCGCGAGACTACTGGACATACCTGTTAAACTTCACTTTATCCTTTCCATCACTTTTTCGCATTTTCGCATTTGCTTCTTTAGCCGGGAGGAGTTTCGCTCCACGCGCGGCAGCCGAAGAATCTCGCCAGCAATGTGTGAGAGATATTAAATCTTACTTGCGCTCCACATTCTTCTGTTGTTGAACAGCGGAATCTGCTGTAGGGATCCGTGACAAAAACTCCAAGTCCTTTTTTTTTTAACTTTCACTGTGGAATGTTTAAAACCGAAGTTTATATTGTGTTTTTTTTAGTGTAGTGTAGTATTATTTGTCAGAGATAAGGCGGATGAGCAAACAACAACCAGTCTCATGGGTGATCAAGAAAAGGAGATGGACATATGTTGGTCACATGATGAGAAGAAACAGTCAGAGAATCCTAAAACAAACTATCATGTGGAACACAACAGTCCGAAGAAAAAGATGTTGACCACGCGAAACTCTAAAGAGGATGTTGTTAAGAGAGGCCAAATTAGTAGGCATAAAATCCCTTGATGAAGTTGAAAACTCCTCAGAAGAGAGAAACACTTTGTGAACTACCATGCAAGCCCAGTGTGACGTTTAACGGCATTGGAAGAATGTAAGATTAAAGGTTGCCCATATTTTCTGAAAAAAAAATTCTTTTGCATTTAATAAAGTACATAGCTACCATACATATATGAAACCTTTCCAAAGTATGGAGGTCTGTGGCCTAGATTTTGAACCAGCAGGGGGTCCGCGGATTTTCATTTATTGGAAACCATTGATGTGGAAGATAGGAATCCCAAGAGTTTCCGAAACACGTTTAAGATTTTAGTCAGTCTTGTCTTGTTTTACTCCTGTCTTGTCCTGTTCTGGTTATGTTTGATCTAGTCTTGTTTCTGTCTCATCTTATTCTGCTTGCGTTTTTGTCTTGCTTTGCTTTTGTTCCTGTCTTGAGATGCACGTGTCTCGTCTTGTTTTGCTTCCATTCTTGTCTTATTTTGCTTGTATCTCGTATCGTTTCTTGTCCAGGTCGTATCCCGTCTTGTGTTGCTCTTGTTCCATCGTGTTTAGCTAATGTCCCGTCTTGTTTTGATCATGTCCCATAGTGTTTTGCTTGTACCTCATTGTGTTTTGCTCGTGTCCCGTTTTGTTTTGTTCGCGTCCCATAGTGTTTTGCTAGTGTCCCGTCTTGTTTTGCTCGCGTCCCATAGTGTTTTGCTAGTGTCCCGTCTTGTTTTGCTCGCGTCCCGTCTTGCTTTGCTCACGTCCTATGGCCCTATCTTTCTTTTGTCCCCCGTCACACACTAAAAATAAGCGAATTAAACAGTCATTTGCCAGTAGACAGTAAATTTAGATACATATGAACGCTGCAGATTTCATATCTCTCAGCCCCGCAGTAAGCCCTGTTTGTAATTGAGGAAAACAGTTATTTCTTAGACCGATTACTCAATCTACAAGGACGGCATTTCTGAGGCATTTCTAATGCGCTGGTAATAAAAGCAGTCGTGAGAGAATGAGACCTGAAAAGGTTTGTTCACGAATTCTACGGGACGCCTAAAGCGGTGTTTCCCAACATTTCCACGCCAAAGGACTACTTTTCGAACTAATTATAAGTTGTAGACTGGCAGTTTACATGCAACTTCGCAACAACAAAAAAAAAACAAAAACTCATAAAACCATGATTGTTTTGATTCGGTAGAACATCTACATCGAAGACAACAAAATCCATCAAGTTAAATAATTCAACTATCTTTGGTTTATGTTCACACACGACAGGACGATAGCCCTATCCCCGCAGATTTCTCACCTTAACATACCAGCTATACCCGCAGATTTCTCACCTTAACATACCAGCTATACCCGCAGATTTCTCACCTTAACATACCAGCTATACCCGCAGATTTCCCACCTTAACATACCAGCTATACCCGCAGATTTCTCACCCTAACATACCAGCTATACCCACAGATTTCCCACCTTAACATATCAGCTATACCCGCAGATTTCCCACCTTAACATACCAGCTATACCCGCAGATTTCTCACCCTAACATACCAGCTATACCCACTACTTCCTCGCCCTAACATACCACTCAAAACCAAGAGATAAATAATTACCAACATATTTATAACAATGCTGTGCTACGATGCCAAGCAAGAAACCAGGAAACGGGAAAATAAAATATCCACATATGAAATGAGATGCTAAAGAAAGCAGCAAATGCTACTAGAAGGGATACACTAAGAAATGACGACATAAGACAGTTGGTAGGGACTACACCATGCCTACAGTACATAAAGGAACAAAGAAGTAAATGGTTTAGCCACATAATGAGAATGACGCATATGCAGCCACTCGCACGGGCCTTCAATCAACGGGACACAGATCAGGAGGAAGACCCTGGAAAAGACGGACAGAAGGAGCTATAGAAACACGATCTTCGGCGTGGACATCACTGAGGCCACTCATGTGGCCCAATACAGCGTCCAACTACATCTCCCCTCGACACCTCACGGTAAAAGAGGAAGGATAAAGTAAAGTAAAGTAAAGTAAAGTAAAGTAAAGTAAAGATGAACACCGAACTGACAACGAAGATGAAGACCACAAGTTTAGACCCAACTACCCTAGATTTCACTATGAGCTTGTAGAGTTACGTTGTTCTCTGTTGGTTAAAGTACCACAATTGTAATCTGTTTACAAATGATCTGCTTATGATCCGTGTTTATAGATCAGGGCCGGCACAGCCAGGAAAACACATTCGTGATTAAGCGCTAAAATTACGCCTATTATTTGTCACCTGTATCCTGCACGTTTTTGTGAATAGCATAAACTACGACTGTGAATTAAAGTGTTTATTTTTGTTAGTTTGTAAACATTTTGTGGGGTTATTAAATACGTTCCTTCTCTATTTGTCTGTCCGTCAGTATGTTTGTCTACCTGTCTGTCTGTCTGACTGTTTATCTGTCTACCCACCACATATCTATCTATCTATCTATCTATCTATCTATCTATCTATCTATCTATCTATCTATCTATCTATACACCAATTCATCTGTCTGTCTGTCTGTCTGTCTGTCTATCCCTGATTTCTGTTTGCAAAAATTGTCTTAAAGATAAAACAAAATATCACTTACTCCTTCCACATCTAGCAGCACAGGTTTTTCCTGTTCTACTTCTGGCTCCCTGGAACTGCGAGCCAATGTTCTTTGCAGCTGAAGCTCTGAAGATGTTGGGGCACAGCTATAAGGGGAATGAACGGAGGAGCCGGGAGAGCGATAGCGAAGTATGGGGAGTATGACGTCATAGGCTGGCACACAGAGAGAGGGAGACAGAAAGGGCGACCATTAGCAATTTTTATTTCTGTTGGACAAGGTGTGGTCAGTCCTGTGAAATTTGGTGTCATGGAACTTCTGGAGAAAGTTAGACGTGCTGAAGGTTGATGAGCAAAACACGACTGGCCAACGTGGAGAATCGGCAGGAAGGCCTGTGCTAGAAGATTTGTGGGAACAAAGATGGCGACCTGCAGTCCAAGATAAGACGTGTCGCAGAGACATCATTTACATATTTTCAGTAGTGAGTACTGGTAAAACTCGGTATACACAGTTTTAGATTTAAGTGAGTGTTGGATGTGGGCAAGATTATCTGCATTGTGAGTTGTCTAGGGCCGAATCAGGAGAATCCGAGAAGATTGAAGGACCAAGTGATAGTGTGTTTATATGAATGTTGTGCTCGATAGTGAAGAGAAATAGATGGATTTAATGTTGAACAGAGGAGTCATGTTTTGTATCTGTGCTAAATATGTATAACCTGTTTCGGATAGGGAGAGAGTTATGTCGGCTATTTTTCCAGGTCCATGGGTGGAACTAAAAAAGGCAGAGGGGTGTCCATTTCACAGGACAGACCACAGCTTATCCAACAGACATAACAATTGCTAATGATCGCCCCCCCCCTCCTCTCTCTCTCTCTCTGCTAGTCTATGACGTCATACTTCCCATCATTCATTGTTGCTCGCTCGGCTCCTCCCGTCATTCCCCTTATGGCTGTGCACCAACATAACCAGCAACGCGGATTATATAAAGTAAGGTAACTTTCTTACCGCTAACATGGCGAACTTAACTGAGTAGTCTGTATGCACCAAAATTCTGTGTTTTAATCTGATGGAAATAATTCTGTATAAGTGATATATAACATTTCTTTTTTTCAAGTTTACTGACATGAATGGCGGTCTGGTTGGCTGAGTGATTAAGTGGTCAGTCAACTGATCTGGTGGTACCAGGTTCTAGTCCCAGCAGTGGAGATTTTTTTTTCTGGTACCAACACAAAAAGGCTCCGGGGCTTACCAGCCTCTAAAAATAGGTACCAGAGATATCTGGGAAGGTAAATACAGTGCGTTCGGAAAATAACTGTGTACTAACTCAGTATCTATTCCGGTATCGTAGTGATATCTTAATGACTGTGATAGGTAAATGTGGCTAGATATCGCAGACATTAAGATATCACTACGATACCTGAATCGATACTGGATTAGTGCACAGTTACTAGTGGAAATTCTGTACTTTCATGTGCCGACGGTCGTGGAAATACAGGCCTAACACTGTATTCTTAATATGCCACAGAGGCATATGAAAGCGAGGAATTTAGCTTTCTTACTAACATGAATGAATAATACGTTTCTCTTTTAAGTGAAAGCCGTACCAAGAGTTACTTCAAGGGAGAAAACCCAGCAGAATGCTATTACAGCAGCTGTTTCATTTCAGCCGTGTTGTTGTTGTTGTTGTTGTTGTTGTTGTGTTGTTGTTGTTGTTGTTCATTTGTACCGGACATGCAGCCAGGGGCTGCCGAGAAAGGTTTTCACATCCTGTACAAACACATCACACCCCCACCCCCTACAAGACCCAATGGACCCAGCTGTAAAACAAGGAAAACCTTGCGGGTACAATGCTCTCCCCTCCCTCCCCACTTGGTGACCCTGCTTGCAATCCTTTCTGTTATGCTAAACGAAAGCTATTAAGGGTCTGTAATGAAAGCAAAATATGTCAAACTATCGGCGATTTCCAAATTGATGGCTTCACGTAGTTCCTGTTATATTTTGTTTCTTTTGTTTATAAGACCCAGAATTTGAGGTAAAGCATTGCCTGCCACAGCTGGATCGTTACCTCGTTCTGCGCAAACGTTGTCAATCTCGTAAACAGCGTCTCTGGGTTGCCAAGTCTGAGAGAATCTAGTACGGGAAAAGGCGAAACATTAAATAACGCTGTTAGGATATCACGGGAGTCGAGAATTTGTTAACATTCTTCGTAGATTATTCTGAGGAAGGAAGGAAGGAAGGAAGGAAAGACCCCTCTGGAAGTCAGAGCTGGAAAGTTACGGGAAACCAATCACTAAAATATTTTCTTGATAGTTTCCCTTTATCCTTAGTCCTTTCTTGTATATAAACCCATTCATTTTAACCAGCGTCAGTAACCGTGGAAGGTTGAGGTTTATTTTGGGCTGTGAAAAACCTTATGGGCCTTCTTTCTTACCCTTCATGTTTCTTCCCCAGTGTCAAATGTCGCTACCTTAGAGAGGGGCGGAGTCACAGCTTCTCGAAAGTTCAGTTGATTCCAGAACCTAGGGAACTACAAAACACACAAAAATACCTCCCCCCACCCCCGTATACTCCGTCTCAAAGACAGTTTTAAACGGCCCCGATCGCGGAGTGATTTATATTTCCGCCGTTGTGATAAGAATCGGTCCACGGAATGTTAAAAACTGTGTTTAATTTTACTTTATAAACCGAAGGGGAGTCTTAACTCATTTTTTTTAAAGTCTTACTTTGTTTAGAAAGAGTAGGTAAGTATTGATAACACTTTCTAATTTTTTTGTAATTTTTTTATTTGTTTTGTTTTTGTTATATTTTTACAGGAGGAACATCAGTTTTAACAGTGTATGAAGTGTACAGATGTTTCCTCCTCAACTTACGTTGGTTCGACTTGCGATATTTCGGCTTTACGGTGTTACGAACGCGATATGCGTTCAATAGAAACCATACTTCGAATTTTTTGCTTCTTTTCTTTATTTAGGACTGGCGATTCTCTCTCTCTCTCTCTCTCTCTTTCTCGCTGTCTTGTTTTCTCTCTCTTGTTTTCTCTCTCTTTCTCCTTCTTTCTCTTGCTCTCTCTCCCGTTCTCTCTCTTGTTTTCTCTCTTTCTCCTTCTCTTTCTGCTCTTTCTCTCCCGTTCTCTCTCTTGTTTTCTCTCTCTTTCTCCTTCTCTCTCTTGCTCTCTCTCTCTCTCTCTCTCTCTCGTTCTCTCTGTCTTTCTTGTTCACTTTCTCATTCTCTCTCTCGTTCTCTCTCGTTCTCTTTCTCTCGTTCCCTCTGTTTATTTCTTGTTCTCCCTCGCTCTCTCAACTCTAGTGCCATCTCAGCAGCCACATCTTCTCACCGCTGTTTTCCACGTTTGGCTTCATCTTGCTGGACTTTTAGCATTCCGAGAGATTACATTCAATATTACATAACTCCAAGATACAGGCAAATATGTTATTTACACTGAGAACTTTACAATATCCATCTCGCTCAGGAGAGTCCGCTGATACGTGGGTGAGAATCGCTGCTTGAGAAGACTGGATGCCGTAAGCAGCCAAGACAGAATAGGGGCAGTGTTCAGATCAGTCCCTTGCCGATAGGCGTAGGCGGTCATCTCTCCCTCCATCTCGCTCGATCTTCTGTGTCTCGAAATCATTTCGGTTGCTGTTTTCACACAAAACCATGGAATCATGCCATCTAGGTATGTCTGCCTTCTTCTTCTTACACTAAACCATACAGTCAAGCCATCTAGGTATGTCTGTCTTCTTCTTCTCACACCATACCATACAATCAGGCCATCTAGGTCTGTCTGTCTTCTTCTTCTCACACCATACCATACAGTCAGGCCATCTAGGTATGTCTATCTGTCTTCTTCTTCTCACACCAAACCATACAGTCAGGCCATCTAGGTATGTCTGTCTTCTTCTTCTTCTCACACCAAACCATACAGTCAGGCCATCTAGGTATGTCTGTCTTCTTCTTCTTCTCACACCAAACCATACAGTCAGGCCATCTAGGTATGTCTGTCTGTCTTCTTCTTCTCACACCAAACCATACAGTCAGGCCATCTAGGTATGTCTATCTGTCTTCTTCTTCTCACACCAAACCATGCAGTCAGGCCATCTAGGTATGTCTGTCTTCCCCCTCTCTGTCTTTTGCCATTTACCTTTCCAGTTAGGATCAGTATTGCCAATATGTATAACTTTAACAGTGCGGTATTCCATAAATTACATCAGATTTTAAACAAATTAGGCTTGGTGTTAGATGGTCTTGCCCAGCTCTAGGCGGTGTTAGATGGTCTTGCCCAGCTCTAGGCTCATGTGAGTGTTCGGCGCAAGTTTAATTTTAAGCTGGACTAAGCAAAGATAACCGTAGTTTAGGCGTTTAAACGCATTTTCGACTAACGATATTTTCGACAAACGAAGGGCTCATCGCGACACAAGTCGAGGAGGATCTGTACTTGCTTATAGTCTGGAATTTTCTGTTTTAATTATATTCAATTTCGTTGTCTTAATTTAATGTTTTCAAGATTTCCTAAAATCTGCGTCTTGATCGTTTTTGCACTTACTGTAATCTTGTAGGCTGTTGTTCTACTGTCATTTCTGAATCACAGAAAGGAAAGCTTGAGCTGTTTTCTATTTTCAATGGCGAACTTATGGCGGGAAGAAGGCCACGTGGTAGACCTAAACTGAGATATAAATATATAAATCATCAATGGGAGATTTGTATGTCAGCCACGAGGTGTGGGAAGAACTTGCAAAAGACCGAGTCACATGGAGAGGGACTCTACACAAGGGCGCATTATTTGTGGAGGAAATGTGGACCAAACTTGAAGTTAGAAGATACAAGCGCAAGGAAACTGGACGCAGCAAAACAAATATTGCTTGCTGTTACTGCGAATCCACTTTTGGTAGAGCCATCTATGAGAGAAGCTGCTCGGCAAGATGATGTCTGGCAAACTCCTACAACAGTTCATTCCTGCCCTCTTCAAGTCTGCTTCCTAAAAGGAAAAGTGTCAAATATGATAAATTGTGAATGTGTTACTTACGTAGCGTTTGATTTTGCATGTTCTGATTTGAGCATAAACATGATTGTTTGCTTCCTTCTCTCTATATGCTGTCATTCTGTAATAATTTTTTGATGTTTCTCGATCAATTCTCTTTGTAGTTTCTTTGCGTGTTTTCTCTTACTTAGGGGGTCATTAAACGTAGTATCTCCATCTCATACTCCACTTATCACAGTATGATACCCAACATACCACGGAATTATACCACATATACCACGGTATGATACTCCACATGCCACGATACGAAAATCCACATACTATGGTCCGATACTGCACATACCACGTTCTGATACTGCACATACCACGTTCTGATATCGCACATACCACGGTGCGATATCCAACATACCACGATATGAAACCTAACATGTCACAGTATGAATCCCCACATACTACGGTATGAAACCTCACATACCACGGTATGAAACCCCGCATATCAGGGGATGAAACCTCACATACCACGGTATGATAGAATCTGCCACATTATTGCTATCTTAATATTTTTTTTGGTAAGAATTTCGATAGAGCATCATTTCTCATTAGCTGTACGAGACCCGCCTCATTCTGTGGACATAAGTCCGCCTCATTCTGTGGACATAAGCCCGCCTCATTCTGTGGACATAAGCCCGCCTCATTCTGTGGACATAACTCCGCGCCAGAGACATTCTTAGATACACTTTATGCTTGTTACCGGAAAGAGCAAAGAAGCAGGTATAGGAAGACCCTGACTGCGGTGACGGTACTTGAAATCAATCAGTCAATTCACCGAGAAAGCTGGGCCCTCGAGCTGTGAGAAACACTACGCTGACAGCAATCACGTGACTCGAAGAGCCTTGGCTGCCATTGTTTGTAATATTTTGTTTTCTTTATTTATGTTTTCAGGAAGACTTGAAACCAGGATTTATACTGGATCGATACCTTTAGCAGGTGTGGATCAGATCAATACCAACGATGTCTCCAACTATTGATTCTTCCGCGTACAAATTAGGTGATACGACAAAAATGAGGTTTTTATCTGCGCGTAAAAGACGTCCAAATAACAGCGTCAACACATTGCCCATCATAAACGATGAAGATAAAAACGAAGTGAATGTGAGAAAGTCGACCGAACATCAGCAGACGGCACGTGACGTACAACGCCCGGAAGCTAACATCGTGGCTTTCGATTTGAAGATCTTCCCCGGCGACCATGAGCGCCGGACATGCGCAGGCAGCGAGAAGAGCGGCGGTTCCAGCGGCGACCCGACTTCTGACGCAGGATCTAAGCCGCCGCCTGTGTTAGATAACCTCGTTCTCAACCAAACCACAAAGAATGATGGCAACAGCAAGGAAAAGAAGGACTTGGTTTTGGGATCAGTGAGAGATCCCAGTACTGACAATGATCAAGACCATACAGACGACATGGCCAAAGTACTCTCAGTATCTCGGGCAGGTTCTTTCAATGTTCAAAAAAAATCCGCCAACAGCCGCGTCGCCGAGCAGTTTTTCCGGGTAGAACCGAGTCTCTACTCTCATCGGATGTTCATCAGGGCGGCGAAAATTTTCGACTTTCTGAAAGAAGATGACGCGAATGATGATGAAGCTAAGGCGGGCGGCAAAAGGCAGGATCATGAGGTGGTACAGAGCAAGGACATCCCGGAGCTGGACTTCCAGGACTCGCAGGAGCAAATCAAAACCTTCGAGCTGGCTTTTGCCACTTTGAAATGTGAGTATTCCTTAGACTGAATTATGAAGTTAATGAGTGAATGATGATTGAAGTGGAGAATAGACGGACTTCATATATAATCACCGTGTGAGAAAGTTTGCTGTTAAAAATTAACAGTCCTGGTAATCACAATGTTCCCTCTAAGCTACGCGGCAGCTCGGCCGAACTTTAAAAAAGAGAAAGAAAGAAAGAAAGAAAGAAAGTTTATATGTCGCTAAAAAGGAAAAAAAATTTCCTACTTGTATTTTTTCAATCTAATGATATATTTATTTTACTCTTTTCAGTCTATTTATCTATTCATTTTACTTCGCGCTGTAGTACCGCTAAAGATAAATACATCAGCTCTACATGTGTTTGTTTTAAGTTTCTTTTGCTTGTAGTAATTTTTTTCTATTAGAATTTAAATTATATTACGACAGTGATTTTAAAATGCACATTTACGCACAAAACGGTTTGTGGGAATATATTTCCACATGGGTTAAAAATCTTGCACACGAACCACAAAATCTTATAGGGCACATTGGCCAACACTGTTAAATTTTAATGTGATTAGTTTGCGCCTTTCGTCTCTCGCGTACAAGATAGTAAAAAGATCAGATTCTGAAACTTCGTCCACTCCGTGTTTAAAATCTTATACGTTGTCAGAAGTGAACGAGCTTCACTGGCAGTGTCCAGTATCAAGAAAATCACGGCCAGTTCTGTCTCGTTAGTTCCAGGAAGTATGTTATCCTAGCATAATCAGAGCTACGTGGAGGCCATATATGGTCTTGGCAAGCTCTGACTTCTCGGAGCTATTAATCGCAGCATCATTCAGTTTCTTTCTTTCTTTCTTCCTTCTGCTGCTTCTTTCTTTCTTTCTTGTACTTCTTCTTCTTCTTCCTTTCTTCTTCTTCTTCTTCTTTCTTTCGTTCCTCTTCTTTTTCTTTCTTCTACTTCTTCTTCTTCCTTTCTTTTTTCTTTATTTCTTCTTCTTCTTTCTTTCTTCTTCTTTTTCTTTCTTCTTCTTCTTTCCTTCTGCTTCTTCTTCTTCTTCAACTTCTCTTATTCTTCTTTCTTTCTTCCTTTCTTCTTCTGTCTCCCAGTAAATTCTACCTAGAAAAAGAAGCAGACCGCGTGAAACTCTAAAGAGGACATTGTTAAGAGAGGCCAAATTAACAGGCATAAAATCCTTTGATGAGGTTGAAAGACTCGCCGAAGACAGGAAAAATTGGCGAACTACTTTGTGAGCCCTATGTGACGTTTAACGCCACGGGAAGGATATAAGATATAAGATAAGATTATTTACCGCCGACAATGTAAAGATGTGGAGGCACAGCATCGTGTTGGCTTGGAAGCGGATAATGATGGCTGTTTTTTCACTCCCTGAATGTAGCCAAAAAGCGGGGGTGGGGGTGGGGGAGGGGTGCAGTACTTCTTTAACAGACTCCACTGCCACTGGGGCTGTGACGATCCCTGCCCAGTTAGCCAATGTCGACCTGTTACTTTCGGGTACCAACGGAAAGGTTGGAAGGGGTCTTTATCAACTATGGTTCGCTAATCCTAACCTTAGCATGTCAGCTATGGTTCGCTAATCCTAACGTTAGCATGTCAGCTACGGATCGCTAACCCTAAAGTTAGCATGTCAGCTACGGATCGCTAACCCTAAAGTTAGCATGTCAGCTACGGATCGCTAACCCTAAAGTTAGCATGTCAGCTACGGATCGCTAACCCTAAAGTTAGCATGTCAGCTATGGTTCGCTAATCCTAAAGTTACCATATCAGTTATGGATCGCTGGTTGTCAGAATGGACAGCGACTTCACCACCACTGCCACAATCATGTTTTCTCACAGAGACTTTTATGTTGAGAAGTGCAAGCCGATACCTCAGAATAGAAACAAATCCAAGGCACAAAGGCAAAAATGACCACTGTAGGAAAGTAGGGCAGGAAACACCAAGGAAACCCTACGTGAAATATGAAAACAAGGGGACAAGAATAAGCTAGGATGACTATTGTGTCTAGACTTCAGGAAAGAGATGGCACATGATGATGATGATGATGATGATGATGATGATGACATTCAGTCTCGTCTTGTACCGTCTTCTTCGTAATCTTGACTCGTCTCCGAATCGTTCAGTCGCTGCCTGGAAGTGCTGATGTCATTAGATGACAGCCGTTTACGATAACATTTATTGACATTCTGAGGAGAGATACAAGTTTACGCTGCGCTTTTGTGGTCTCGAATAACTGCATGGGTGGTCCAGTAATAATGATGATGATGATGATGATGAATGGCACAGATAGCCGAATATCCCTGTAGCGTTTGCGTAACAATGGAAATGACTCCATTTCTATGGGTTGTAAATTTAAGCTTCTCATTTAGGTCCACCACTACAAGGCACTATTGGGCACAAAAAAGAGCAAATATATCCATACTATAAGAACTTAATATTGAAGAAGGCGGGCTAGTAAAGAGGATTGAAGAGAGAAAACTTAAATATTTTTAGCACATTAAACGTCATGATAATTTATAGAAGACCGTCTTGGAAGGATACATAATGGGAAAAAGAAAGAGAAGAAGACCAAAGTGAAGATGGCTACAAGACATCGTTGATAATCTGCACATGGATGCATCAGCAGTAGGGCATCTTGCTTACAACCGAGAGACCTACAGGAGTGCTGTTAGGAGGCAAAGATCCGCACGGGGCAAGCAAATGGCTGACTGACTGGCTGACTGACTGATTGACTGACTGACTGCAAGGCTACGTCAACTCTTATTTCACTTTCCAAAGCTGCTCTAACACAATCATTCTTTTTTTTCCTTAACCAAAGATCATTGAGAGAAGTTGATGCTGGTTTCTGACTGTCTTCATGTCCTTTCCCAGCCCTGGAAGGACACACAGCACAAACAGAAATGTCATCTGAATAACTATCTCTACCCAGCTTTATCGCAGATGTCCAATCTCTATAAATTGATAAACAAATAACTTTTAACTGACTGGGGCACAATAAATAGCCCATTTTTACCCGTCTATCAATTGATCTGAGAAATACATGAATGGCTGCTTTATTGCTGGTCGATGCAGCTACCGGTAGTTTTTTTTTTCCAGAAAGTGGTAATCAGCCTTACTTTTCAACTCTTATACTCTGTGGTTATTAGATACGCTTTCTGGCTATAAGGTACAAGCTGGGTAATTCATGATTGTGCGAACGTTGTTTTTTTCCCCTAACGCACTTTTAAGATTGATTTAAAGATAGTTACATAATTCAGATTGTGGAGACCAGGTGGGCTGAAACTTGTGTCTCGGTATCTCTATTTTAAGAAAACAAAAAGTGCAGGTAGCATCGCCTGTCCGTACACACAAAAATCTCACGGAGTTCTCTAGTCAATGCTAGAATGTTGACAGGTTAAGTAGGTCTGTACGCTAGAATCTTGACGTTGTGCACCAGTTGTTGGGGTGAATGTTTATCAACTTTTGGCAAACGGGTAGGACGTTTATAATGTATAAGAAACACTGACGGGGCAATATCGTATTTACTTAGGTCGCCCTGCTCAGTAATTTTTGTTAACGTTTTTTTGTTAACATAAGTTTACATAGGAAATATAAATTGTAGCTTAAAAGGCGAAAGGTACGCACTGTGTGAACCAGGGGACGTAATAAAATGGTTTATTTTTAAAAAGTTATCGTTCTTGCCGCCATAGATTTGGCCATGATGAGAAGAGGTTTAATGAAAAGTCATAAAAATCTGTGAAAGAAAACAATAGTAAGAAAAGAAAAGTAAGGGAAGGTTTTATTATAAGATATAAAAGTACAGCCCAGGAATTCAAAGGCCTTCAGAGGTGCACGGACGTTTGCGGTATATGTGGAAAAAAAATGAAAATGTAAGGGCCGGCAGTCCTCGAATTACGAACGTCCCACTTACGTACAACTCGTAGTTACGAACTATCCCTCGTAAAGCCTATTATATTAAAGATTCGATTTACAGTTCGTAATAATAAACGGGCGCTACTTTTGCTGCGCGTATCAAAACACTGCGCGTCTACAGCGGTACATCGGTTTCTCTCATGTTTTTTTAATGGTTAAATAGGTACATTGTATATTACATAACTTGCCGTTAGATTCGAACCCCACTTAATTTTTCGTTCAGTGGCGATTTACCCATAAGGTACAATAGGCTTGTTACTGGGTCCCGGAAGGGCAGTGGGGCCTATCTTCATGAAGAAAAAGAGAATATAGATTATTATTTTATGAACTTTATATAAGGATATTTGGAGGTTGGGGGGAGGGGGGGGGGGTTCAGTTTAACATAGAAGTCTGGATGGTCGTTAATCCTTTAACCGTTCCGACTTACGTACAAATTCGACTTACGAACAGACTTAGGAACGGAACTCACTGATAACTCGAGGACTCTCTGTACCAAAACTGAATAAATTTTTTTTTACTATAAAACAATGGTTTTGACTTCATTCTCTCTCTGTCTCTCTCACAAACGCTATTTCTCTCTCTCTCTCTCTCTGTCTTTCACTCTCTCTCTCTCTCTCTCTCTCTCTCTGAGTCTCTCTCATTCTCTTTCTCTTTATCTCTTATTTTATAAGAGTTAAGAATTGGGCACGCAGGCCCGTCTGGCATTCTGCCCTTTATCATACAACTTTCACTCTGTTCCAGACTTTCTACAAATATGCTGCTCATATAACAAACATAATTAACAATAAAGTAACTACATACACATATAAATGACTATCTACCAAACAAAAATTTCAGTACTATTCAGAACAAACAATTAAATGAATTCGCTGTCTGTAAGAGCCAACCCTGACGCTAGGCGTCAACCCTGACGCTAGGATGTCACATATAGTTCGTCAACCCTGACGCTAGGATGTTACATATAGTTCGTCAACCCTGACGCTAGGATGTCACATATAGTTCGTCAACCCTGGCGCTAGGATGTCACATATAGTTCGTCAACCCTGACGCTAGGATGTCACATATAGTTCGTCAACCCTGACGCTAGGGTGTCACATATAGTTCGTCAACCCTGACGCCAGCAGGTCATATATGGTTCGTTGACTGCCAAAACGGGCACCATCTTCACCCTGAAAATCGGGTTCTTAATAGATAAACTGGTAAAGCATTTCTTCTTCTTCTTCTTCTTTTGCGTTCTATGGTTCTAGCCTCAAATACCCACATTTATTATCCGGATAAAGTGTGCAGTCTTTTTGTGTTTGTCTTCCAGTGTAACCCCCCTGCGACCAGATCTGGGTTAGGATTTCTTGTTATATGTGGGGTGTGTGTGTGTGTGTGTGTGTGTGGTGTGTGTGGAAAAGGAAAAAAAAAAAGAGGGGGGGGGGGGTCAGAGTTGCAAGATGTGCTCTGGATTCCTGTCCCACATTTGCAGCCAGGAGTGTTTGACGGGTGGTGGGTGGGGGAGGGGGGGGGAATACATGTGTGCTCACAATCCCGTAATTTGAACGAAATATTTTCGTTTCTTACATCTTATAGCTTACACCTTACACCTTTCCCGTGCCGTTAAACATCACATAAGGCTCGCACGGTAGGTAGTTCTCAAAGTTTTCCTGTTTTCGGCGAGCTTTTCAACCTCATCAAGGGATTTTATGTCTGCCAACCTGGCCTCTTTAAACAGTGTCCTCTTTAGAGTTTCACGTGGTCGACCTCTTTTTCTTCGACCTGTTGTGCTCCACTTGATAGCTTGTTTTGGGATTCTCTTGAAAGTTTCTTCTCATCACATAACCGATATGTCACGCTCGTTTACACACCAGTAAGAAAGTGAAATTCCCGTTTCCATGCCATTAAAGCATATAATGAGATTCGGTGTTAGGGCCATATTTCCAAGACCCTCGGCACATGAAAGTCTGATGTGGTCGGTATCACGCCTGGCCGCACTTACCTTCCCAGATTTCTCCTGTGCCTATTTTTAAAAGATCTTTTCTCATTTAATGGGTACAGATAATTGCAAGTTTGGGTAATAGGACAGTGGCGTAATTGCAAGTTTGGGTAATGGAATACTGGCATATTACGGTTGACAGGAAAACATTCCGGACCTGCGCTCTTAAGTAACTAGAAACCGGATCATGTATGTGAAATTTCAGCTTAGTAGGTCAGGGTTCCTGGTGAGAATATCTTAGTGTGGTGTTTATAATATCAGTGATACCCTGGGTTTATCAAGTCTTCTCTTGTCCCAGAATTCACATCGTCTTCCGTAGGTTGACCTCTGTATGCAAGCTGCAAATGCATATATAAAAGGAACATAACTACGAGGGCGAGACAAATAAGTGGCTACAAATCAAGGGATGCAACCACTGAAAAATAAGAAAAGACTCAAGCGCCAGTCATAACGCATTTTCATATATTGTTTCAGTTTTTATGTCCCTTGATTTTGCGGTTACTTTCTTGACTCGTCCTCGAACTGTCAGACAGACTTTTATTAGCTACAACGATTAGATTATTTGTCCCCTCTAAAGAGTTGTGCAGAATCTGAACGTACGACTGTGTCACTTTTTCTGTATATGCCCTTTGTGAAGTCAGATTTCGTCCCGTATAAATGAATTTTTGATCGTAACATGAAAAAGATTTTCCTATCATCATCATCATCATCATCATCATCGCCTTTCACTCCCTTGAGAGCATAGGCCACGGATAAAGGCTCTCCAGTCATCCCTGTTCTTATAATTACTCTCAGCTTCCTTCCATGTGTATCCCTTGACTCTGAGCACTGTCATACTTTCTCTTCTCCAAGTAAGTCTAGGTCTTCCTCGTTTTCTGTTTCCTTGAGGATTCCATGTCAGTGCTCTGTCGTGCTGTACTGGTGTCTGATTTCCTCAGTGTGTGGCCAGTCCACTCCCATTTCCTAGACATGATTTGTCAGTTCATAGTCTTTTTCCTGCTCTCTGCAGCTCCTCATATTAAACCAACGTCTAATCTGGAGAAGAGGATTCTGAACAGTCGCCTCCTAGGGGGGACTATAGCTGTGAATATCTTCGGAAAATTGTTCTGCCTTTGGAGATATTTAACTATCATTCAAGAATCATCATCATCATCATCATCATCATCATCATCATCATCGCCATCATCGTTGTCATCATCATCATCGTCGTCATCATCATCATCATCATCATCATTGTCATCGCCATCATCATCGTCGTCGTCATCATCATCATCATTATCATCATCATCTTCTTCTTCTTCTTTGTATTCTTATTCTTATTCTTCTTTTTATTTTTCTTCTTCTTCTTCCCTTCTTATTCTTTTTTACTCTTCTTCTTATTCTTCTTTTCATTCTTCTTTTTCTTCTTGCTATTCTTCTTTTCATTCTTCTTCTTCATCTTCTTCTTTTATTCTTCTTCTTATTCTTCTTCTTCTGTCATCTGGTGTTCTTTTGCAGACCATGGCATAAGTGTACTGAGAGAACACAGCGTCGTGTCAGTCTGAGACACTCAATCCTCGAGTTTTCTAAAAAAGATCTATGGGTGTGCACTGCTTCTTAGTGAGCTCCGCTAACTGTGCTCACAAAGCTAGTTATACCTCTCCTCTGGTAAAGTTATCTGTGCCCACAAAGCTAGTTGTACTTCTCCTCTAGTAAAGTTATCTGTGCTCACAAAGCTAGTTATACCTCTCCTCTAGTAAAGTTATCTGTGCTCACAAAGCTAGTTATACCTCTCCTCTAGTAAAGTTATCTGTGCTCACAAAGCTAGTTATACCTCTCCTCTAGTAAAGTTATCTCTGCTCACAAAGCTAGTTATATCTCTCCTATAGTAAAGTTACCTGTGCTCGCAAAGCTAGTTATACCTATCCTCTAGTAAAGTTACCTGTGCTCACAAAGGTAGGTATACACCTCGTCTGGTAAATTTATCCGTGCTCACAAATCTGGTTATACTTCTCCTCTAGTAAAGTTATCTGTGCTCACAAAGCTAGTTATACCTCTCCTCTAGTAAAGTTACCTGTGCTCACAAAGGTAGGTATATACCTCCTCTAGTAAAGTTATCTCTGCTCACAAAGCTAGTTATACCTCTCCTCTAGTAAAGTTATCTGTGCTCATAAGGCTAGTTATACTTCTCCTATAGTAAAGTTATATGTGCTTAGAAAGCTAGTTATACTTCTCCTATAGTAAAGTTATCTCTGCTCACAAAGCTAGTTATACTTCTCCTATAGTGAAGTAACTGTGCTCACAAAGCTAGTTATACCTCTCCTCTGGTAAAGTTATCTGTGCCCACAAAGCTAGTTGTACTTCTCCTCTAGTAAAGTTATCTGTGCTCACAAAGCTAGTTATACCTCTCCTCTAGTAAAGTTATCTGTGCTCACAAAGCTAGTTATACCTCTCCTCTAGTAAAGTTATCTGTGCTCACAAAGCTAGTTATACCTCTCCTCTAGTAAAGTTATCTCTGCTCACAAAGCTAGTTATATCTCTCCTATAGTAAAGTTACCTGTGCTCGCAAAGCTAGTTATACCTATCCTCTAGTAAAGTTACCTGTGCTCACAAAGGTAGGTATACACCTCGTCTGGTAAATTTATCCGTGCTCACAAATCTGGTTATACTTCTCCTCTAGTAAAGTTATCTGTGCTCACAAAGCTAGTTATACCTCTCCTCTAGTAAAGTTACCTGTGCTCACAAAGGTAGGTATATACCTCCTCTAGTAAAGTTATCTCTGCTCACAAAGCTAGTTATACCTCTCCTCTAGTAAAGTTATCTGTGCTCATAAGGCTAGTTATACTTCTCCTATAGTAAAGTTATATGTGCTTAGAAAGCTAGTTATACTTCTCCTATAGTAAAGTTATCTCTGCTCACAAAGCTAGTTATACTTCTCCTATAGTGAAGTATCTGTGCTCACAAAGCTAGTTGTACTTTTCCTCTAGTAAAGTTATCTGTGCTCACAAAGCTAGTTATACCTCTCCTCTAGTAAAGTTATCTGTGCTCACAAAGCTAGTTATACCTCTCCTCTAATAAAGTTATCTGTGCTCACAAAGCTAGTTATACCTCTCCTCTAGTAAAGTTATCTATGCTCACAAAGCTAGTTATACCTCTCCTCTGGTAAAGTTTTCTGTGCCCACAAAGCTAGTTATACCTCTCCTCTAGTAAAGTTATCTGTGTTCACAAAACTAGTTATAC